>JAEIHY010017665.1:0-52129 GCA_018904565.1 Drosophila tsacasi | reverse complement strand
CCGAATTTCAATAACCCCATTCTGTTGACCTAGAGAAATTCCGAAAATATGCCTTTTTTTTGGTGTTCTACAGTGGTGTAACCCCTTAAGGAGAGCTTTTGATCAAAACTAATAGGGATAATACACAGATTACTCTGAAAAACTAATAGTATTTTCGATTTGAAACAAATTGACTTAATTTTGGATATTACTATACTCAGTTATTATACCTCGATATTGGGCTGAAAGGGTTGTTGACCCCTCGAATTATATTATGTATCACCAAACGATTATTGAATGATTTAGCACCTCGGGATTACAAAAATCAGCATAAATATTGCATGCAGTTCCCCTTAGGGATGATTACCAGGCTACCACCTTTACCATCTCATCCTCGACTGTTGCTCTGGTCTGCTGACCAGAATTTTATGCATGGGCAGCTTGCAACCCCTTCGATGCGGCACGCCGACAGGTTTATTTGCCGTCTATATCGGCGTGCAATCTATCCGCCAGCTAGAAGCTGCCGGCCGTCCTCCGCATTCGCGCTCCTCCTGCATTGAGGCGTGACGTGGGTCAACCCCACACACTGCTCGGCCGGATCCACTGACGTAGGCATATGATGTGGCGGCGGCCGCCTCTGCATTTTTTGTGCATTGCTCCTGCTGCATTAGCGGATCTGTTTGCGTGTGGTGGTTACGCTTCATAATGTCCAGTGCTCGGTGCTCGGAATTTGCATAAATTTAGCTTACACCGGCAGTCGACAGTCGGCAGTTGGGGCAGTTGCCCCGCTCGACGGGTGGGTTCGAGTTAAGCCACCTTCCCGCCTATTTGGTTATTTATTATTTTCGGGACCCGGTCACAACTCTTCCGTTCTCCTGCACACACAGAAGTGAATTCTTAATTTATGGAATTTCATTTAACTGCAGGACCTTTATTGGTAAATGATACAAATATTCACTTAAAATAATGGACGATTTCATGTGATTGATAATGTAATGCCAGCCCATTGATATGCGATAACCAAACTGAAGATTACTCATAACTCAATAACTTTATAACGAATATTAGGAGAATATTTAAACAACGCCTAAGTGTATTTAATTATTACCATTGTAATTCACTCCTAATAAAGTATATTTAAAAATTAGATTTCTTGGTGTGGTTCTTGGTGTGGAGACATGACATTTAATCGGAAACAGCTCTGCCCTTCTGCATTGTCACCACTGTAAATATCAAGTGTCGCATATTTCAAAACTTTTCGAGTTTATTATGCCCCCCAACGCCTGCAGTTCCCATCCCTCCTACGCCTGCCACAGTGCGTATGGGCAACTCGCATTTCCGTCTCCGGTTCGCCTACAATTAGAGCCTGGCTAACAGCTCCACTGAGAGCGGCGGCATATGGCTAAGAGCGCAGAAGAGCCGAAACCAGACTCTCTTTGATTAGTCCCTAAGAGAGTTAAGCGGCGCGTCGAGCAGTGGGCTCAGACCCTCATAAACTGGAATTATAAGAGAAACAATGCTAAGTTTTGGAAATCAAAGAACATTGATAAATATCCTTATTTATCGTTTATTTGTTAATATCCAAAAGTAAAAATACTACTCTTAATTTTGAAATTCAAATATTTATCTTAATATCATGTTTTCCAGCCTTCTTCACAGGAATGCCAAATAAATATTTGTATTACCCAAAGACTGCAGCCTCTGTACGCTTGCGGCCGCTTGGCCTGAATCCATATTGGCCTGCCAACAAGTTACAGTGGCTGTGTGTCCTGCAGCCGCTATGACGTCATCACCTACATAAGCGGCCCGAAAAACAGGACACTGCACGCGCAACAGAGAGCCCGAAAGTATGCCGCCCGCAAGAGCAACAGTTGACACATGGCCATTGGCCGTTATCCGAGCTTGGTCGGGTTCGGTTTCGCTCCCGAGAGAGAGCTTATCCGTGATGCCGTTACGGGTATAAAAAGTCGGGGGTCCTGGCTGGTGGCAAGCAGTCGAGCAACCGACTTCGTTACGAACGTTTCTGGGGAAAGCTCTCTGGGTGACACAGCCGCGTCGCGTTGGCGTTTCCGTTAAAGTTTGAATCATCCGCTGCATATAGTATTTTCTGGTGCGGAGCCGCTCGATTTGTGGGTCGATCTCGACGCCGCGTCACCGAGCTTGGCAGCTGAAGGAGCAGCCCGAGGAAAACTCAATTAACAGGGACTTTGCAGTTGATTAGCTCCAAGGAGGCCCTTCCAGCCACAACCGCGTCCACCATGCAGTCCGTGCACAAATCTGCACTGAGCAGCAGGCGGCTGATGCTGTTGCTTTCGATGCTGCTGAATGCGGTAAGTCCCGGGGATTATATTTTTCAATTTTGGATTTTTTTAGCGCCATCAGCAGCAGTCGGTCTTTGTGTGCTGCTGCTCCCTTCGGACCGATTGCCCGATTCCAGTCCGCTGCCTGCACCTAAATTTATCTTTTTATGTGTTGACGTGTGCGGCGGGGCATGAATTTCGGTGAAATTCGCTTGTGAGAGAGTCCTGGGAAACGAAATTGAATACGGAATATAATCCTGCGGCAGAGCTAAGACGATTTTCGCTATTTATAAAAAAAGCTAATTATACGTTCGCTTGAGGTCCCTGTCAGAGCGGTATCTCGTCCATTTACTTTAGTAATTGCGAGCAGAGTGTATCGTCCTTTACTTACCATCAATTAGGTTGTCACAAAGTACAAAATTGTCGCCAGCTGCCGCTAAATGATGTTTCATTTTTCAATAGCCTCCGCTTGGTCAGCCACGCCCATTCCACCAGCAGTATTCTTCTGCGGCTGACTTAATGCTGCAACAGTTGCGCTGCGGTTGCCACATCATAAGGCCAAAGGCTGACCACTTTCAAACAGGACGAGGTACATGCGTAAAAAAGTGCAGCTTTCAGCTCGTTTTTCACTTACTTTCCACCATTTTTTTTTTCGCTCTTTTATGACCGTTCTATTGTCCCTTGCTGACATTCCCTGACATTTCCACATATTCGTGCACCTTTCACTCCCCTGACAGCTGTTCATCACAGCTGTCGGCCGGCGAACTAAAACCACTTTGTCAAATTGTGGTTTCATATGCTCAGCAGGAGCTTTTTTTTACTCGCTCTGCAATTAAATTTTCTCCAAGCATTAATTAAAAGTTGAAAAAGCTTTGGCAAACATTGTAATAAACAGATTTAAGAGGCTGAGAAATTCTCAAGTTTCGCAGATTCTAATCTGCTTTCAGAGCCACAAAGAAATTAAGGAAATTAGGGTCGGAGTAAAAAGAACTGATAATCCTTGAAATAAGAAACCGAACAATGGTTACTTTGACAGGACAACGAACATGCTTAGAAATTTGCAATCAACTTGACAGTTAAGGAATTACATAAATGAAATTTCCCATTACTTGAGCCTGGAATTCTGTCCTATTGAAGTACCGATAGCATCGAGCTAATTTCCTGCAGTTCCAACTGCTCTTCCTTTGACATGGTTGTGAGGATATTAGTGCAACGTCAGAGGAAACTGCATCGGCAGAGTGACAACTGGCATGTCGAAGTGAGGGGCGTTTTTGTTGCAACTGTGCAATCGTTGCTCTGTTTGGCTGCGAAGTAGTGCATATAGTGAGTCAGCTTTCAGAGGCGGCGTGACGGTGCAAACAATCGAAGTGAAATGGATGCCGATATTGGAGTGACAGAAGCGCGTGAGTTTGCCTTTTGCTGGCAGCATCCGAGATAAGGACCGTCATTGTCAGATATGTTTAATGAACCAGAGATCAATAAATACTCCATGCAAGCAACTGCTTTAAATATACCACTATGCGTACCAGCCAGAATATCGCGTATACGCATCCAGAACATCGAGTATACGCACCGCACCAATCTTAATAGGATAAAATGTAAATATTAATTTTCTTTAGCAAAGTTTTGGGACTCAACAATTACGGCCTGGGCCAGGACCTTTTTGAAAAATTTGTAGGGACCATGACTTGGAGTCGCGAATTGTTTTGCAAATGTCTGAAAACTTTTTGCAATGTGCCTTGCCTCGGACATTGATTAAGTAAATAGGCTTGACTTCAACCTTCTTATCTTTTTCTCTGTCAATGAGGTTTCATCCTTGTAAGTCTGCGTTACTTAACACATTTTTGATTGGACTCCTGAGCAGATTCGTTGGGTATGCGGAATTTATTATGCCAAAGATGCTGCCAATAAGCGAGTACGAGTAATATGCAAATAAGAAAGAATGAACACGAGCATAAATCAGATATATATCAATGGCGTGTGCCTTGTTTCGATTGATACGCCAGTTGTGAGCGTACATTTTCATTAAAATGCCAGCAAGCCAAATTGATTTCAGCGGGGGCACAATGGTAATCAATTTCCAGCCCCACGCATAAAGGCGGCCGGGTTGCCATTACCCTCGCTGGTTCTGTTTTGTTCACTTGTTTGCCTTCTGTATTTTTTTTTTTTTTTGTATGTGTTGCCATGAATGGGAAGGGAGGAGGGTAGCTGGGAATATCTAAGGCAAGGCAATCAACCATTTCTATGATTTATCAAAAAAGTTATGCTGTTTACATGCTTGATGAGAATATCCTTTCGGAAGCGGCTGCCAAATTTACAAGTTTTCCTCTACTGTACTCTACTGTCCTCTACGTTTGGAATTGGAAGTGACTTTCAAGTTTAAAGTTTCTCGTGGTCTAATATAAAAACTAAATAAAATTGTTAAGTACTCGTAGTGTACAGTTGCCATTTAATATTTAATGAATTCTCTGTAACTTCATCCAGTAGCCCCTTTATTTAATCAGGAGAAATGGAGAAAAGTGCTTACTCTCAGTATATATGGTGGGCGTTGCCTATTCTTACTCTGGTGTCAGTATTTTCAAAGCACAGAATATTAGGCCATTTCCCCTTCCCCCCACTTACTCCTGTTCCTGGTAAACTTTGCCACAAATGGATGAACAAAAAAAGGAGTTACATGTGGCTTTCATTGCGCAAATGGACAATTTCAATTAATTGAGGCATTTCAACCGGAAATCTGCAATGGACACATTTAAATCTGAATGTCAGTTGGCCATTATGGGCCATGAAGCTTTAGTGTAATGGCCAAGAACATGTGAACAGGACGCAACCAGCTGACTTGAAAATAAAAGCTGACATTTGGATTGATGCAACTGAACAAAATGCAAATTCCCCGTTAATCCCTGCAGTTGCGTAAGATGAAAATTCCTGCTTTGCCTCTCGGGATCCCTTGAGGATTCTTTTAAAAGTATTACTGCTGGAATTTTGTACCTTTTCCCAACTAACCTTCCGCGCCAAGCATACCAACGACTTAAGATGCCTCGTCTTCAGGTCTCAGACAGTCGGAATTCTCGCCCGGGGAAGGTCAGAGCACTTAAGTTTTAATATTGTGCACAGAGTATTTATTTAAGTTAAGGGAAAAAGCAACAATGTGCGCCATTAAATTGCCTCGGAGGCGCAGGGAAAGTATCCTCTCAACGAGAAGAGAGGACGAGGCCAAGCGTCTGCGATAATAAAATTTGCTTGCGGCGGGCTCAGGCGACATAAGCGGCTCAACGGCCAAGCAGAGGGAGAGCCACACCAAATCAGTGGTTGCTGGTTGCCCTAGGCACAAGAAGGATGGAGCAGAAGGATAGGACGGTGCCCACAGAACTGATTCCCCTCCTGGCCGATGCATATGTTGCATAATCTCACGCCCAATTAGCCAGGCGAGATTCGAATTCAATTCGATGGCCATCAACTCGATTATTGGCCGTGTCCTGACGGTTCCGTCCACTCGATTGGACGCTGGGAAAGTTTAATTAGGTTCCCTTTATTTGCTTATTGATTTTTTCCCCCCACCGTGGGCTTAAACTTTAATTGGACTTGCTTTTAATTGCGGCCGTGTTACGGGTGTATTTCATTTACCGCATTCCCGGCCGAACGAGTGTTTTGTTGTCAGGCGCAGATATTAACTTCAGAAGTGCTGAGTGCTCTCTGGACCTGGGCAAAAGGTAATTTTACTTAACAATATCCAGGGAATGCTAATTATCCTGGAATGTGCACCGGCTCCAGAAGAAGGGTGAAGTGTAAAACAGATTATACTGCGAAAGTTTCATAACTTTAATAGCCCGTAAATTTCAAGTATTTTAAGCCTTTTCTCGGCCCCTAAAATTCGTGACGAAAAATTAGAGTAATGGGAAAGCAACCGCACAAATTGTTGCGCAACACACAAGGCTGCTGCTGCCGCTGCTTTCTGAATGGAAAGCTTCGCCATGCAGCTCTTAGTCATAGTTACAGGCTCCTTCCCACGCGGCAGCAGTAAAACCGCCCCAGCATTTTGCGTTTTTTTCGCCTGTTGGTTTAGGAATTGCTGGTGACAAGAGCGCATTTTCCGGACAACAAATTCTTAAAGCATCCGTGGCATAATTTAATATCGCTCGGAGTACATACTTTACAGCGGAAGCGCGAGTGTACTGTTTTCATTGTAATTGATAAGCTTTTGTTTACTTGTTCTGCTTTCCCAAAACAAATAAAATGTTTCACCATTTTAAGCATTGTTATCGAATGAATGTTGGGGCAAATTTATGACCCAAAACAATTTAGGGATACATTAAACACGCCATCTGAGGCATACGAACTACGATCTGTGAATTATTTGCTGGGAAGCCAATACCGAAAGTTCAAACAAGGACCAGTTGACTTGGCAAACACCTTTGGGTTGTTATTTCAAGAGCTAATAAGGCAAAAAGCCACTTTGGTATGGAGTGGAGCAACCAAGAGATTGTCAATTTCTATGCGAGATTTACGGGCTCCAGCTAGCACGTCCTGCGACACATCCTGTGCGCTTCCTTCCGCCATTCGTGCCATACTTTCTCTGCAGGCCAGTTATTAAGAGGGGAAGCATTGTATTCTATCCACCCCAGGCACTCAGATGTTGGGGAGGAAGGAAGGCATCTGAGCACACATGCTCTCGTACTCCAGAGATAACCACGAGCTCAGAGCTCCTGGGACTGGAATCATCCTTTCGCTTGAGGAAACTGCTTCGACCTGTCTGCCCCTGTCGCTGAAAGCAAAATATTATGAGGATTCTGGTTGTCCGGCTACACACATAGACTCATTCCCATTCTGTACCCGGTTAGGACTTAATTCTGTTGCCTGTTTGTCTGTTTTTCTTGTTGAACACTTCTTTGACGTTGACTTGAAAGGTATGAATGCCAGCGAGGGCCCCTTAAACGTGTTGCTGGCCAGTCGCTTAGAATTAGTGAGTCCTTTATTGCTCACTCTCTGACACACACTTCAATATTCTAATGGACTACCATAAGTAGGCAAGAATAAAGTAACTAAGTAAATAAGTTCATGGGAGAGCGTTTCGAGTGAAAATCGGAAAATTTATGTCCTCAAAAGCCCCAAAGATACGTGGGTTCGATGGGGGAAAACTTTGAAGGGGCAAAAAGCGCCAAGTGTCAACACATTTCAAACTCAATTTAGTGTAAATGATTGCGGCAATTAAGTGGAAGACAATGAAGAGAGACATTTCCCTTGGAAAAGCTGGAGAAGCGTGGGCGCCAGCGTTCTAGGAGAATGTCTTAATGCAAATACGATTCATTGATCCGGAGGATGACTGAAATATATCCGTTTCGGCTCTCCCTTCTTCTTTCAGGCCATCCAGCCACGCTCCTTTGCAGTGAGCGCCACCGAAGATGTTGCCAATGTGTCGCCCTGCGAGATGGAGTCCATTATAAATCAACTGATGAACCCCAGTCCTGAGTACCAGCTTCACGTAAGTCACCTGCTGCTGCAGCATTCGTATTTATCCCTGACGTGAAAGGATTTATTTCTTCTGCCAATGGTGGAGGGCAACATCTGCCCGAGCTTTGAATTTAAATTGCGTTCTGCCTTTCCGCAAATCCCCTCGCCCTTAGGCCTCCGCCTTGCGCAATCAGTTGAAGAACTTACTCCGTGAACGCCAGCTGGCCGTGGGCGAGGAGCAACCGCTGGGTGAGTACTCCGACTATGTGGAGGAGGATAAGCGCTCGGTGGCCGCCTTGGCTGCTCAGGGGCTCCTGAATGCCCCGAAGAGGAGTCTTGCCACCCTGGCAAAGAACGGGCAGCTGCCCACTGCGGAGCCGGGTGAGGACTACGCAGATGCGGACTCTGGAGAGCCGAGTGAGCAGAAGCGCTACATCGGCTCCCTGGCCAGGGCAGGTGGATTGATGACCTACGGCAAACGGAATGTGGGCACCTTGGCCCGCGACTTCCAGCTCCCGATACCCAACGGAAAGCGCAACCTGGCCACCCTCGCTCGGCTGCAAAGTGCTCCGTCCACCCACCGCGACCAGCCCAAGAGGAATGTGGCGGCCGTCGCCAGGTACAACTCCCAGCAACATCACAACCAACGAGCCAGCGCCGAGAAGAGGAACCTGGGCGCCCTGAAATCATCCCCAGTGCATGGAGTCCAGCAGAAGCGCGAGGACGAGGAGATGCTCCTGCCGGCCGCCGCTCCCGACTACGCCGATCCCATGCAGAGCTACTGGTGGTATCCCAGCTATGCTGGCTACGCCGACCTGGACTGGAACGACTACCGTCGGGCAGAGAAGCGTTTCCTAGGTGAGTATTCGATAGCAGCAGGCATGATGAGTTGGATGAGTTCAGCCTCTCACTCCCGCAAGACTGCAGAGACTTCGGCTGGCCGAGGATTTTGATTCACGGACACGAACTTCACTTGAACAACTTAACTCAGCACCTGCACCTTAGCTAGCGGCCATGCCTCACCTTTTTTAGCACAGTTCTGTACATACGTTTACATATACAAATATTATTCCACAAAAGACACCTCCAAGGATCCCGAGTTGTTCGGCATCGAGCATGGCAACGATGCCAATGCCGCAGTCGCTGTCGCCGAGGAGGAGGAGTTGCAGTCGGAGGAGCAGTTGGCAGCACCGCAG
Organism: Drosophila tsacasi; assembly: GCA_018904565.1. Classification (NCBI taxonomy): domain Eukaryota; kingdom Metazoa; phylum Arthropoda; class Insecta; order Diptera; family Drosophilidae; genus Drosophila; species Drosophila tsacasi. The sequence continues at coordinate 43,206 of JAEIHY010017665.1, read as the reverse complement.
AAGCGGCACATTGGTGCCGTGTACCGCTCCGGATTCCTGCCCAGCTACCGCTACCTGCGAAGCCCGACCGTAGGAGGCGGCGGTGGCTACGGCGGGGCCGGGGGGCGTTTCAGTCGCTCGGGACGTGACGCCAGGCAATTTGTATGAGTAAATGGCGATGGTTCGATGTGTGCTGCATTACCTACTTTTGTTTTCTTCATTTCCTTCCTCTCTGTTCTCTGTTCCTCAATTTATCTGTTGTGTATATTACTATACTCGTATGATTGTGACCTTCCAGTTGTAGTAAATGTTCTCGTACCTTAGTTACCGACGCTTTTGGGTTCGGAAAAAGCACGGTAGACCTAGATTTTCATTTCGTATTCCTGAATAGTGTTGAGTTTGTGTTATTCCAGCTTTGAAAGTGGGGTTGTTCGGCCTCTTCTAACTAAATTATCCTGGCGACAATCATTGGAATTGCTCACCCAGATTTCCGCCAGCATTTGAATGAATTTTTCTTTCATTTAAACTGTTCTCGGAAGTTTGATTTCCGTGCATTTTCCAAAATTGTGTCGTTTGCCCAGGGTTTTCCGGCGCCATTCTGCACGAGTCTCATTGTGTGCTGGGGATAATCGGCTAATTTCCGGCACTTTGTCTGCCACTCAGCTTGCTTGGCAAGACTAGAGCTTTAAAATAAATCAGGATAAGTGTGCTACATTTTTTTGGAAGATAAGTTCCATTTAAAAGAGTCTGTTCCCATCCGGTTAATATTATATTCATTTTAAGGCAGCCGAGAAGTATGCATCAGTTTGACTTAGTCGACGCTGGTTGGCTCTATAAGAGCGATGTAGATGCAATGCGTCAAAAACATCCCAATGAAAAATTTCCCTCTTAAAATACAATACCCTGGCAGGGTAAACAAAATAGATTCGTCCATCCTTAACACCTGTATATCCCATCTGCTACTGGAAAGATTATCTGTGGACACTTGTATATAAATTCATTTAGAATTATTTATTAAATTCCTTTTGTTTGTGGTGGTACTGCTTAAATTTAGTTTGCATTGGCATGTTTACGCTCATTGGCATGATCTGGTCCTGTTTTGGAAACTTTAACTTTATTCAGGCCCGTGCGCAGGAATGATCCTAGTTGATTTAACACAAATTTTTGAATATAATATCGAAATAAATTTGTTTTCAATATTAATTTCTGCCCATATTTTAAAATGTTGGCGCTGAAAAACAAATTCTGACAATTAAGTATGAATTGTCAAGTTATTTGCACTTTTATATAATAAGTGCTGTTTGTTTTATACAAATTTGTTTATACAAATTTATGTGGAACAACTTTCCATGGAGGGGGTTACAGCACCCAAGAAGAAAAACCCACCCCCCCACCGTGCGCACGGGCCTGACTTAATTTGATTTGTTCTTTTCTGTTACTTACGCTTCTTTTTCGTAGTTTAGCTCTGGCGGGTTTTTCGCAAGAATCGACTGCATCCGGACCTACTATATAGTGTTGGCTGAGGGTCCATTCGTTTTCCATTCTGTCTAGCCGTAGAGAACATGTGAAATGTCGGTTGGCGCGATTAGGTGAAATAACCATGGCACTTCCTACCCACAGGTCGGGTACTTCCCCCAACACGAGCGACTGCAGCAACACGCAGCCGTTTGTAAGCAGTGTTTCATCCCCAACCAACCGATGATCAACTGGAGCGGAGCTGGCATACGCGGACGTCTGTCCAAGTACCCGGAGGGAGTGACCAGCAACTCGCTGCCCACTGGAAAAGCGAGGAGCTCGTCCGCTCGGTCGTTCCTGCGATCCGCCTATCCGCCCTTCCAAACCTGGGGCACTCCGCCGCGTATCACAGCCCTGCGAATTCGACGCAACTTGGACAATTACGAATACTAAATATCGACAATATACTCCTTATGCAACATATTTAACGTAGATCCCGCGTTATCGAAGTTATCGAAGTCACACACAACACCTGCTGCACACCCCCGACAGCCACTTGGCCCGCGAGCGAGAAATCGAGGGCCGCAGTCGGAGGTGCCACTCTATATCGCTGTAACTCTCAATGTATAAAATATATTTACCAACAACTGAAGTAACTGATATCAGTGCAAAGCATAGAAACGATAAACGATTAATATCAAAGCCAACCATATCGTCTCTATAATTAAACCAGTAGAAGGAAACATCAGTTAGTGTCAATACTGTACCTTGCACGGAGAACGAGAACTACCTTTCCTTCGTGGCTAATAGTATACTGATACCAGTTTAGTTCCTTTTCCTCAAAGTCTTTTATGTGTATATGACAATAAGTATGTACTAACCCTAGTCAAAAGCTAAGTATTGCCACCAACGATCATGAATAAATATGAGAGTGTTAACAAACTGCGTCAAAGACAATAAAACTTGGTGAGAAATAACGAAATAAATATCGATTTACATATACATAATTATACCATATATATACAAATATGTATTTCCGACAATAAACAATAAATACTGACAATAAAGTATATATACATATATATCAAGGGTATCATGTATTTCATTACAAGGCATATTTGATTGATTTTAGCCCTTTCAAATTACTAGAGAAAGTCCTGGAAATACGAAAGAAATTTAAATAAACAAATTCACTGTGTGTAATAATAAGTCTGATGTTGTCAATAATTAACTTAAACGAGTATGTATTTCCAAATCAAACTAAAAGTATTAAAAATGCAAAAATAAAAAATTATTTACCACAAAATATTTACTCCCATTACCATATATATAAAACTTATCTACGCATGCGTGCATGAGGTTGAGCTTCGAAGACACGAAGGGAGCTAAAAATCGCAGCGGAAGTATCCACCAATTATCAAAGTTATATGTATCTGTATACACACTATGTATATCATATGAAACTATTGCAAATATATACAAATATTACTGGTTTGTTCCTACAATACAAGTCAAGGCTTTAAATGGGGGTTGACCCAGGGGGTCTCAATTAAATTTCACTCAAAGAAAAGAGGATCCGACTCTTGGTTTAAATATTTTTATTTTCTTTGATTAAGAATGAATTCATGTACCTAGTTTGTTTAACAATATCGTCTTAATAAAATAAATATCAATAAATGTACATCTATCGGTTCGAAATGCTGCCAGCCTTAATGCGCCACTGAAAGCCATGTCCCAGGCAGTAAGCGAAGTAACCTTAAATTATAGCCAAGCCGATACTTTCCATATTCACGTTTCAGGGGTGTAAATAGTTGCCTAACACTCTATACGCCTCTGCCTGCCTCTGCTGATAATTAAAATGCATAAAACTAACGCGGTTACTTCTCCTCCGGCTCATGACCAGTACTTGGCCTGGCCCTGTGCCGGCAAGGGGTGGTTGTGGTTGTAGGCAGCCGCCGCTGCCGCGTTCCCATGAGCCGCTGCCGCGGCATAGTCGTTGAGCTGGTGCTGGGCCACATGGGCATTGTAGTTTGCAGCGGCCACCGCCGTCTGGTTGAGATGGTAGGCTTGCGACCAGTTCGAGGGCGACTGGGACTCCAGCTTGGAGTAGTCGCTCAGATGCAACGAGGGCGAGATCTTGGAAACACTGTCGGCGGTCAGCTTGGAGAAGTCTTCTATGGACAGCTTAGAGTAGTCTGTAAAAGGATGGGGATGGGGGTGAAGGTTATAAAGGCGCAAGTTAATCAGTTAAGAGACAGGACTTCTGGAGAGGGGAGTGTCCCCGGAGTGTCCTTCACCAAATATCCACCCACCTTGATGATAGTAATTTTGACTGCCAAAGTGTCCGGGCTGCGCAAAGCCGCCGGGGAATCCGTGCTGGGCCGCACTCTGGACCAAGTCGTAGCCTCCCATCTGCGTATGGTGGTGCGCCGCCGCAGCGGCCGCTGCTGCACTGTGATGGGAGCTGGGGGCGTGAGCCGTATGATGAACTGCCTCGTTCATGCCTGCTCCGTTGGCTGTGGTTCCTGGTGCCGGGCTGTAGCCCGCCATGGAGCCTACTCCGAGGGGGCCAAAGCCCAGGGGAGCAGTGGCCCCACTTGGCCCCACACCCATGCCTACGCTGGAGCTGCCGCCACTGTTCATGGGTGAGAGGCCAGAGCTTGAGCCACCCGAGTGCTTTCGAAGACGGGCCCGGCGATTTGAAAACCACACCTGGATGCGAGCCTCGGTCAGGCCCGTGGTCTGGGCTAGCTCCTCTCGGGTATAGACATCCGGGTACTGGGTGCGGGCAAAGGCCCGCTCTAGAGCCTCCAGCTGCTCGGCGGTGAAGGTGGTGCGGGAACGGCGCTGCTTACGCTTTAGCGGAATCCCGGGCTCCGACTCCGTGTCACTGATGTCCGAGTCGCGGCCTGCAAGGGTGGGATATCGATTGGGGTTAAAATGAAGGCATTGAGGGGAACTCTAAAATTAGTAACGCCTTGTAAGAGGCCATAAAATTCTCCACACCCCTTGAAAATGAATCATATTCGAAGGCTTGATCTCCGGAATCAATGAATAGGGGCCACCGACGTGGATCGCCGGCGATCGTGTGACCCCCGATCATAGTTCCAGCTTCATCTCCATGAGAATGGGAATGGGAATGGGAGTCGACGTTCAATGCGCGCCATTGCATATTAATTGAAACGTCAGGGAGCGCAGCAAATCTGTCAAAGCCACCGACTATCCCACAGAAGGCAATCCAGAGATACAGAGAGGGGGCGTTGCCACAGGCAGCTCGTAAAAGTCACAGCATTGACAAGTGACACAATATATCACGTTACACAAGAAGATGATCGGCAAGTTGTCAGCGGCCATGGAGGAGTGCGCCAATTAACTTCGGCATCTGTTTACGAAAGGCAAGCCGGGAAAAGCCGCCGTCATTGGCAATCGGGCTTGAAGCGCGGCGTGTGGCGGCGGCGGAGGAACCACACCAAGAGGAAGAGCCATGCCAAATTATTTGGAGAGCTCATTACACAATAAGCCGCGTGTTCGGGGCGGAGCGGAGGAGTCGCAACCCTTAACGGCTTGGGATCAAAGCGGAGCGGCGGTCGCCTATGCAGGAATTATTCAACAAGATCACAAGCTCGTTTTTCAAAGGACTTTGCTTAGGATTAGGACCGAGTGCGTCCTGATCCCGCTGTGACCACTATTTGTGTGTCTGTAGGCGAAGCGGAAATACCTCGGCACTAGGTTAAATTTATCGTCGCTTCTTCGGTCTGTGTGTGGCTGAGGCTCTCCTACTTGGAAAACGATATTGCGGTCAGTTTGTTGGCCTGCTAATCATTTCCGGTCTTCCAGGCAATATTATTAATTGAAATTAGGAATTATATGATTTCCGGTTACCTGTTCCGCTGTGATGAATGGGAGTTTTATCAAACGGAGTTGGTACTGATCTAATCCTTGATCTATCATCAATGTAAAAAAACCGTCTTGAAAATTGTCAGAATGGGGTTATTTCATTGTTTGTTGGGAACAAACCCCGAATCTGTAAAATAATCTTTTGGCACGCTTATGAGCTTCGGCAACGACCCACAGGCCACACCGAAAATCCCCTTAAGCGAAACCTCGCAACAGCGGAGTTTGGAACGCCCACTGTTTAGTTCGGCCTGTGGTCCAATAAAGAAGTCGAAAAGTTCACATGCATATTAAATGGAATCGAAGTGGATGGATATGAATGATAAAATACAGAAGTCGGACTATTAATCTTTCAACACCCGAAACAATAAAACTTAATTATACGAAATAAGGGTTCGGTTCGGATCGGGTTCCTGGAGCTGCGAAGACCTAGCGGAGCAAGCCCGAGAGCCGAGCTGGGCGTAGAAGACAAAGCGATAAAGCGGGCCAGGAAAACGACAGAAGAAAAGGTGGAAGGCAGAAAAATCAATTAGTTTTTAAATGTTAAACATTTTATTAATTTGTTGCTACTTGCCCATCCATGCCAAGGGAGCGGGAGCCAGCGAATGAAAACAATCCAGCAGAGACCCAGACAAAAGCCTTTTTATTTTGGCACCAACTCCGACCGGCAGGGCACCACTTTGGCTACTGTGGAGCTGCGCTGCGTCTTTGAATTGCTGGGCTTTCTTTTCGGTGACCGGTGACCTGGCATCGGTTGAAAACCTTTTGAGGCCCTAAGCTTTGATAAATTACTGCGGTTTCGTAATCTGGGCAGGTATTCCATCATCTCTGACGACGTTCAAGTTGTGTTTCCGAACAGCAGGTAGGCGCTGCCTTGTGTGGCCCGGCCCCAAAGGTGGCAAAGTGCAAAAGGCAAGCGGTCATTTTCCATGCTGTTCACTGTGTGTGTGCTTATTTTTAGACTCCACTCACTTTTGATGGACAAATGCTGCACAAAAATCAATCGGTACCCAGCCCATTATCTTACTCGGGCTCTTTATATGGGCTGGGAACTCCAGCTCTGTCATCAATCAACAGTCCTGACACCGAATCTACGACTTAAATTGGTGCATCTAATGCAAGGCGACCTGCAATTGAAAACCAATTCTCGAGCGGAGCGCGGATGAGGGGAGAAGCCCTGCTCCGCGGGAGAACGCGGGTCCGACCGCCTGTCAGATGTCAGTTTGGGGAACGCGCTCCCTGTCTCCGAGCCGCAGATTCGGGATTTGACATGGCTCGGGTCCGAATGACACGGACCTGACCGAAGGGGTAACCCCAGTGCCAGTCCCAAGCCCAAACCAAACCCACACCCAAGCCCAGTTCAGCGCGGCTCATTTCAGTTCGGCGCGACTTCGCCGAATGTTATTTTTTAAGTCTTAAGATCCATGTCAGCATAAGGATTACAGTAGCTTTAAAAGTAATGCCGCTCACATGGGTTAGTGGTTCAAGCGCAAAGGAATGGCATGGAATGGCATGGCTGCAGGGCGTCTTAACAATTTGGCCTAAATATATTATTTTTTAACAATAAAATTTGGGGAACAGTATACAAACAAAATGACCTCTAATTATGAAAAAATGTTCTTAAGACTTTGAGACTTTGGGTTGAATTGAGACCCAGCAAAATTTTGGATAGAAACTGTCATATACTTGACATGGCTTAAATAACATTTATTCAAGTATTTAAACAACTTCTTCAACAACTCCTTTCACTATCCTTAGTAACATAATTTAGGGCAAGCGAAAATAAAATGACCACCAATCACATTTTGTATCTTTGCTAATCCATAGCTTTGCGTTATATGGCAAGTTTTATTATACTCGTGGATCGCGGAAGACTGACTTCAATGGCTAGCTCGTTTTTCACCAAATACAGCCGATAGGAAAACTCTTATTGGTTTTATTCTCACTCACTCTAGACTCAAAGAAGGAATATTTTTGGGACCATCATTACAATTTTGAGTTTGGCTCTCACATGTTTTAATATTTCACTTTTGGGAGCGAATACATTTTAGGAAATCGTATAATTATACCGATAAAGTATTCAGAAACGCCCTCGCAAAGGAAAACGGAGCCAATGGAAGAATACAAATGAGAAGACCACTAAATACCATGTTTAAATGCAAATCATATTTCCCGCTGAGGCCCATTTAAACTAATTTACAAAAGTCGCCAGGGCTTCCATGTTGGGGCGGTACGAGATACACGGAAAGAGATCGAAGTTAGTTATAATCATAATCCGGCGGCAGAAGAAACGTAATCATCGGAATCGAGGAGCTATCGGAGGAGGGCGAGGTCGGGACAGAATGAAATGAAACTAATTTAAATAACAATGCATACAAACACTTGATCAAAACAAATCCCAGATGAACAGAACGAAAGAGAGGGCAGAAACGAGAGAAAGGAGAACCCAGAGGGAGTGGGACGGAGCGTCGGTTAAAGTGTGATAATACGTTAATAAAATATTTTGTAACTCATCAACACGAACGGCTCAGACTCCGACTCCGACTCAGGAGGGGGCGCTGCAGCAGTGCATCGAAGGCGGTGGAACGCATACATGAGAGTCGAGTCGAGCCACAATGAGATCAAACGGAACGCTCCAGGACACCCTGGTGGGCATTAAAGACGCCGCCCCGGATCGGTGCATTTGAAGTCGAGGCGATGCTTTTGTTACGTTGACACTTTTTTCGGGCATGAACGATTTTAATGGGTTTTCGAGTCGAACAAATGAGCCAGCCACTGGATCATCGGGCCATATGTATGTGTGAGATAGGGTCAGTTTCGGTGCGAGTTCGGGCCTCGAGCCTCGAAGTCGGTGCTGATGCTGGCGGGGTTAGAGACCACCGCACGCACATGCAAGGATAGCGGACTATATTTTTGCGCAATCACCGTCGAGCTCTGCTGCTTCTTTGCCTTCGGCAGTCATTTGTCTTGTGACATTGCAAGAATGCTCCTCTAGACCTCTCTGCTTCTCACTCTCTCTCTAGCTATCTCTCTTCGACATCCCGTTGCGAATCATTAGAGGTGTGAACTCCCAAAACAGGATCACTTGCCTTCGTCCTTCGTTGGCTGTGTGCACTCAAAAAATTATATGTAATAGGACTTTTTCTATCTACAAAAATTAAGTCGATTTTTCCAATTAATATTCAAAAAAGTTCACAAAATAGCTTTAAATATTTTACACAAATAGAAAATAAATATTGGCCTTACTTTGGGAAGTCAAAGTTTATACAACCCTGCTGTTTGTAGTTGGATCAGGGGGCCAAAATGGATATCAATCATAACTAAGCAAAAAAAAAAAACATTAATTTCGATTCGGAAAGCTTGCCTACGCTGGTTTTATAAGACCAACAAATCAGTATATTGAATTTAAAATATATATAATTGATCCTTTTTTTAAATTTAGAAAATTTTAACAAATAATCACCCCTTAAAAAATTTAAAAAAATTGTTTTTTGTTTTCTTTAAAACATGTCTAGATAGATTCTGGTTTTGATTCTGATCAAGAATATGTATGATGTATAGGGTCGGAAATGTCTCCTTCACTGTGTTTTAAGCTTTCGTCTAAGATAATAATACCCTGAATAAAAGGCTAATTTTACAAATAAATACAATTAAGGCCTTAATTTCCCTATAAACCATATCTATATAGGAGACTCTTTTTTTCTCTGTCTGTACTAGATTTTCTGCAACGATTTAACCTGTTTGGGCTCTGCAGCATTTTACAGGATCCTGGCTGATCCTGGGCACTGCTGCCGCATTGTCTATTCCCGGACTCTTGTGAGCGAGTATTTTGTAAATAGCCTTGGCCATTCCCACGGCGGCTCTCTTGATGCCATTGTTGTGGCCACTAATTGCCACATGTGTTCCGTTGGCCTTTTCTTTCGCATCGAGTCTGGTTAGATCCCTCGTTGACTTCTCGGTGTCGGTGTTTTGGCATTTGATTTCTTTGTGTTGCGTCACTTTCTTCGCTCTCTGAGTGGGCCGGACTTGGACCGGCCTGGGATCGCACTAAATAAAACAAATCGCACGCGTATTTATCAGTCATGGTCTCGGGATCCGAGTCAGACAGCTTGGCTATTGTCAGGCGTCTCGGTGGAGGCGTTGCCAGCGTTTAGCGGTGTGTTTGTTGTGCCTTCGACGGGGCGTGGTGACCAGTATTTATCAGTATCAGTATTTATTAAGCTGCTGATTTTGGAGAAGTAGAGAAGAGGTCGCATCGGATTCCGAATAATTGCCATGATGTCTTCGATCCACTCTCGAGGGGCCTATGCAGGAAAGCCGCTCAAATATTGCCAGATTTGAATTATAATTAGCGGACCCTAATGCCTCAACTTCTGCCTCCCCGAACGTACCTTTAATTATTCCGATATAATACAGTTTAAATTGGTATTTTTATATTGGGACTGAAGCAGACCCAGGCATTTGTCGGACGCTATCAATGCTCTTAATAACGGCTTTGGCAGACTCAAATTATAACAGCATTATTGTCACCTAACTTTTTTCGTTATTTCGGTAGCCCCCACACAATTTTCTCTTTCTTTTCTATTGGGGTACATTCAGCTATTATTGGATATTTCATATTTTTCCAGCGTTTTTTCGGTATTCGCGAGATCAAAGCGAGCCGCCGATAAACACAGCCAGCGATAGTGGGGCTTTGTAGTTGGGGAAGCTGGGAAAGAGTCTCCGAGTTGGACGTGGACGTGGCGGCTGGTCGGTTGTATAAATTGTACAAAATCCAAATCAAACGAAATTATACGCGAAATATAAGATGGAGAAAAATATTTAATAATGCATAATTTCATTTTCGGCGTCAGCAGTTGAGGAGGGGCAGGAGTCACTTGGTCGCCGGCAAAGAAGGCGTTGATTACAGGCAACGGGCACCGACTTTGTTATCCCGGGACCCTGGTCCCTCATTTCCAGATCCCAGATCTCAGATCCCTAAGATTCCAGCACAGCTGGGGTCTCTGCGGATGTGTCTCTGCGCAACCTTTCCGTTTGGAGTTGTGATTGCGAGCTGGCCGCCACTTCTGTCCAGCCACAATGCCATAATGATGGAGCGGACGGGGGGAATCAATGATGATGGGAGGGCGTGTGCTTATTATACGCTTCGACAACATAATGACTACCCTTACTTGGGGCATATACATTTTATATTTGTACGACTCCGGTCTGGAGTTAAGTAGCCGGAGCAAACAGGTGCTTCACTGCGGTTAAGCACAAAGCCGGGGAGGTCAAATGTCCACTCCTGCACTCCTATGGGATTTTCACCTGTAATTCGCACTTTCTTAAATGAATGTTTACTTAAAAAAAATAGAAAGGAACAACAGGGCACATGACTTCCTTTCAAGGACGGAAGACCCAAATTTTCGTACATCATTCATTGATCGAATGCCAGCCAGAGTCATTGTCGGCTTGTAGTTACACACAGAGAGTCAAAGTCAAGGTGACCTCTATGGGAATCCCCCCGGCGAGCCATTGTGAGGCGGGATCTGTGTTGTGACAATCCGAGGTCGGCAAAATATCTGAGGATGTCGGCAAAAACTGACATTTGCCAAAAAGGAGGGCATGGCAAAGTAGCTCAAATACCGACCCTAATTGAAAAAGCCAAGTACAGTGCGATTGATCATACAAAACAATTTTCTAACCAATTTTCCAAATGCCGAAAACCGAATGCCGAATACCGAGCTCTCTGGCTTTGACCCCGCCGGTCGTATATCGAATGACTATGCATTTTCGGTCCGATTATTGGCTCCGATCATGGGACAGAGGAGCGGTCAGTACGAGGTCTCACGCAAGGCAAAGGAAAGCAGGGTTATTAGCTCGGACTGGGACTGAGCAAAAGAATCTCGAACCTCCGAGTCCGCCTGGTGTACTTTTGATTCTCAGGTGTCATCATCTACACCTATTTCGGCCGTGGTGTATAGCCAACAAGCGATCGAGATCGTTATCGCATCGGCCAGAGAGATCCATTGTAGTCTTCTTCTCTCTCCCCTCGTTTTCCATTCCGAGCGGCTTTTATTTAAGTTTAAGTCGCTAGTTCTAAGACGATCAAAGCCATGTTGCCGCCGCCACCAATTCGGTTTGTTGATTTGAGCTACAAATGATTTGATGATGATTTTCCGAAATTATCAAATAAATGATCGGTGATTTTCACAGCGAGATAGATTCCCCCGGTCCCGGTCCCCGGTCCACTCACCGACTCTTTCCCAATGGGTTTGACTTACCTCCGAGTATTCCGTGTATGGTGTAGTCCTTCCGACCATCTTCGCTGCCGCGATCGTTTCCACGCAACAAGCGGCTAATAGACGACGTTGAAGGGGGATCCGCGAAGCCCTCCTAAGAGAGAAAGTTACTCGATTAGAAATGGGTTTATAATTCGGTTTTATCTTAAATCGATTCCTATTCTAACATGAAGCAGGTCCAATTAAGATAAGGCGGAGGCCTCTGAAAAGCCCCTGCAGAAGCTACTGTTTCCGATGGGTACAATGCACTTGGAAAGCTCTGACATTAATGCCGCAGAGACCGGGCAGCTGTTTGTGTTTGGACAATTTCATGTAGCGCTTCCCCTGCCTTCTTTGGTTTGTAATCCAATTAGGGAAATGTCAAGCCGAGAGTTAGGCCAGCCATGAGATTTATCTCTATCTGGCGTTGGCCCTTGTCGCGTGTTGTGCCAAGTGGCGGGACAAGTGCTAAGATGCCGAAGAATGGAAAACAAATTGCGAGAAATGGCACGGCGTGAAGTTAAGCTTCGACATGCAAAGTTAAGCTCTTTTCTCTGACTTTGACACAGTTCAGCGGCGTTCAAGCCCTTTTCTCTGTAAGAAATCTCTCTAAGCAATCCCACCGCTCAGCACCTAATGGCGCTTGCCGGGCAGCACTAGAAATCAAAGAAACACACGGTCAGTCCGATCACCGAATCAATCCCCCAAGCGATTCCTCTTGAAATCCCTCTCCTCGGAACTGAAAGCTGTCAGATTTCATTAGAGCGACATGTCGGCTTCCAGCAACTGTGCGACGCGGAGTCATCTCTCTGAGAGTGAGAGCCCAGTTCTGGGTACTCGATGCAGTCCGCGTCTGCTGGCAGACAGCGACCTAGAGTGTCAGGCGTTGCTCAAATGGAGTGGCATGTGCCGCAAACATTTTCATGATTTATAAAAAATTATTTTTCCACCAACGAAATTATCGTGGGGCGACGGGCAAGGGGCTGTGGCTAATTCCCCGGCGAACAAAGGTGGCATAACTGGCACCTCATAGACAAGACAGCGAGACCAGACAGCCCGAGACGCCGGCAACGGATACCGAAACTGACATTTTGTCCAGTCTGGTCTTCTACTGGCTACTGGCTCCTATTTCTATTGAATGTGTCATGGGAACAACAACAGAAATGTGTTTTGATTTTCAACTGGACGTTGTTGGGTTATTTATGACCGCAGAGCTGGAGTTGGGACTGAGCCGGAGACCGGTTGCTGCTCGGCTGCTGGAATGTGTGACGGCTAATCTTGGGGCAACTGACAACTGGATACCAATTCCAATCCCGACCCGAACTGATCTCGATCTGAGGCGAGCCCCCGACTGCGAGGTACGTTTTCTGCCTCCGAGTTCTGGCTTAACAATTTCAATTGAAATTTAATTAATTAGTTGACAGTCGGATTGACACTTTACTGCGCTTATACTTGACCAAATCGCTGTAGTCTTTGCCTACAAAATGTCTACCTTTTCCAGGCCTCTGTTAGCTTTTTTTTTTTTGGTTATTTGGTATGAGTGACAGGTGCCTTGTTTTTTTTAATAATTAAGTTTCCTGGAAATAAGTAGTTTGTCAGCGGGTAATAAATATTTTAGGGCTTAAGACTGGGATCCCAGGATCAGCTAGAGTGCAATAGCAGCCTCTGAAATCAATCACGATCGTCGAACAAGATGTATCTGCATCGATTGGGAGGGGCCATGGTTTCTTGGCCAGAATGGAATGGGAGGCAGGAGACAGCGTATTCTAATTAAGCGTGAAGCGCACTTGGGGGCACTGTTCCAGCTGACGCCTACTGCCCCGACAGACCGAGGAGCACCAGCAACTCTCGGACAAAGTGCGCATCTCCAGGCTATGATAAATATATTTATACCATATGCATGTGCGTGTGCGAGATCTGGCCGATCGTATCGATGGTCGCCCGAATCGCATCGCCACATAAAGTGTGGCTAATTGCGGCTTCAAATAAAGAGCGAGACGAGAGCCGCCAAAAGAGGCTGGCGCATGAATACACGATCTCTTGTTCTCGTACTCGCAGGGATCTCCCGCCTCCTGCAATCCCGCCGAAAGGCTAAACAGCACTCCAAGACAGTCCTCATCCATCCATATACGTGGATCAGAGGAGCTGATCCCGACAGCTGCCCCGTTGGCGTAGGTTCAGAAATAAGTTTGAGCCCCATCTCAACTTTAGACTTAGTTTTTCCCACTGATCGAGGTGTCTGTGTGTGCTCATCTTCCCTCCAGTTTAACGCTAATAATATATCAGTGTTAGCGAAGGTGATGAGTTTTGTGACCGGGTTTTTCCGCTGTCTCCGGTGACATATTAAAGCTGAGGATACATGTCGTACAACTAGCTTTGTTGGATTTACAAATCGTCTATTAAAACGTGACTTGAATTAAGTGCATCTGGTGGGAAGCTCACCGAGCGAAACTTAAAGTGTGGGCAATGTTTTCCAACCTTACTGCCACCACACATAGTCATATTTGCCTCTGAATTGCGTGTCGAACAGGAAGTTTAGAGCGATGTCCCGAGGGCACATAAACATATATTCTTTTTTTGCACCTTGTCGCCGCCTCAAGGATAAAACACAATCGATGCCGATGCCGACACAGGGAACACGACAACAAAGACGACTCTTTATGGTTTAATCGATTTCTCAACGGTTTGGGTGGCAAGCAAAATTTGTCGTCGCCGTTGTACAACAAATTTGTCAATGAGAGAGCGGCCAAGTTCAAAATCGGTCCTCGGTCCTCAGTCCTCGGGTCATTTTTGGGTCACCTGGCCAACCGGAATATGTATGCAAAAAGGACCGGGAGGTGTCGGTATCGGAAGCGGAGGAGTCGGCAACGTGCCATAACAAAGCCAGCGGGCGGCCCGAGCCTGCCACGTGACTTTTCGGAAAACGGAAGTAGACTGCCGGCGAACGGGAACTCTGGTTTGCATCGCATTTTCTATATAATGGAATGCAAATAATGGCATGCGGTCTCTGACAATGTTCTCGCATCCTTTGTTTTGGCACATTTATTGCTTCCTGCAGTTCTGCAGGTGCGGCTGCGACTTCAACTGGATACTCACCTTGATCAGCTTCTCGCGTATCTCCCAACTGAATATCCCAGCGTTTTCCTTCCGTAATTCATCGATCCGCGTCTCTATCTCAGGCGAGGTCACCTTCGGCTTGGACCCACCTATTACGCCCGGCCTAATGGAGCCCGTCTCCTGGTAACGGTTCAGGATCTTTGAGACACAGCCATGGGAGACGCGCAGCTGGCGGGAAATCACACAGGGACGAACGCCACTGGCCGCCATTTCCACGATCTTCAGGCGAATGTGATTGGGCAGCGGGCGACCGTTGATGAAGACGCCCCCGAGCTGGTTGACGCGACCTTGTCCTGTGAAAAGTGAATAGAATCAGATGAAAACATGGTTTTGGGAATAGATAATACGCAAAATAAATGTATTTGGTACCCAGATAGGCTGACCAAGGTCTAGTTTAATTACCAAACCATTGCCATGACATTTTAGGAAGGATTTGAACAGCAGAATACCTAGACTAAAGCTCACCTTGAAAGGGATAACCCGCGAACAGGGGTCGCAACGAGTTGGCGCTGGACATATCCATTGTCCGGATCCAATCTGCTTACTGATAACTTAAGAACTAAACTGTTGCCTCACTGTAGCACGAACTGGCTTTGGTTTTGGCTTTGAAATATTTCTTCAAAGTCGATTAAATTGCACATGAGATGCTAAGTATTCTCTGCAGTTATTCACTCGGAAGTTGGGCCAAAGGCTCCACTCCATCACGATTCCGACGGAAGTTCGCCACTCCAAACCCAACCCGATAGGCAGCGGCGACAATCGAACTCGGACGCAGCGGGATTTTTCTTGGAATTACGCGCGCTTCGGCGATCAAACAGCACGAGACTTGCAAAGCAACTAAAGAGAAGCGCGAGCATAAATTAACGAAGGCCGGCCGGGCCTGGGCTATGTCGACGACTACTTCACAATGAGATCGCTCCATAAACTGGTTTCCGCGGCGACCCACCACCACCACGTCGAGCTGGAGTCATAGATGCTGGCTTCGGATGAGGAGAGCGAGAGCAGCTTTCGCGCCCGCCCCTCGGTGGTTGATAGCGCCACGCCGCTCCAGGTACAGATACTCGAATACTCGGATACCCAGATACAATATGGCACCGATCAAACTTCGCTGCGCGACAGAGAGGCAAGAGCCGCTCGGGAGAGTCCCGGAGAGAATCTGTCTTTCTCCGCGCTTTAATCGAGCTAATGCCACGCCCGGGGAGAGCTCTGATTGGCCGAGCCAGTTCGGGGCGGTTCTCCGCTGGATGTTTGATAGCGAAGCGCATCCGCATCTGAATCCGAATCCGCATCCATAATCCGTCCGCACATCAACCCCCGTCAAAATTCGCCCGATCACTTTGGGTGTGTGTGTGGTGTGTGCAGCTGTCCCGTCCCGAATTGTATGACTTTTATTTTGTCGCCGGTAGCCAATTAAAGCGTGAAGGCTGCCGTCGGCACAGGGCACAGGACACAGGGCGAGAGCCCTGGCTAGGTCCAACACCATTACCCATTACCCAGACGAGGACGCATTATCAAGCGTTCCGGTTTTGGCATTTTTAGCACCCACAGTTGCGTGTGTCGTATGTCCCAAATGTATGTTTATCCCATTCTTCCGCTCCCGGCCTCCCTGCCGCATCCTTTCTTCCCGGCTAGTTAGGCCAAGTCTTTGTCAGCAAGGTTTATGGATTGTGCACGGGCTTGCTTTAGCTTCTTGGCTTAGCCAGCTCATGCTTGTTTGCTTCGATGGAACCATGGCTGGCCTGGGGTTAGCCCAGGAAGCTGCATTTGATTTATGAAATTTAATGTAATAATGACCCCGTATGGGGATTAGCTTCAAGCTCATTAGCTAACTGCCTGCTTTCCAGGACTGAAGGATTACATGTCCGGGAAATTATGAAATAGCTGGCAGGAGTCATCAATAAACCAAGATAGGAATGCCAGAGCAAAGACTCCCCCAGAAACTTGTACCCCTAACTGGAAAAGTCATTTGCGGATATACATACAAACATAAAAATCTATCAACAGCCATTAATGGCAAACGAAAGTCACACCTGGTACAGTTCGGACGGTCTGCAGTTTTTGAAAAATTGAAAAACCAACGAACAAAAGCGAAAACAGCGAGAGGACATCATCATACTATAAAGAATTAAGCGTGAAGTTTACGCATATTAAGGATACGCACATGCCGCCTGCATCTGGCTTCCACACAGGACCAGGAAAGTGACAGGAGAGGGAGCGGTAGATGGTAGATGGAGGTAGATTCAGAGCCAAAATGGCTGTTCCTTGCCTTTTGTGCGAGTGAGTACGGAGGGAGTCCGCTCCTGGCAGCAGGCCGCATGCAAATCTTCGAGCTATAAAAATATTCAAACATCTTTCGAGCTCCCGAGCTGAATCGAGCGGAATGAGCTGGCAGGCTGAGCCAACACTACCTCTAGGTACTCGGGACTGTGCCCTATGATTGTTCTAATAAGCTGGCCTAGGAGTCCCTGTCCGGTAATCAGCATTAAACTGGATGCTAATGAAGCGTTATGCAAGGACCCCGCACTGCCAAGCACTTGAGTGCACTGCAATGCAAATGAGCCAAGCAGGACATGCGTCTGGCCTGGGCATTAATTGATTGCGTCCCCGCCCATTTCTGTGCTCAGGCTGAGACCACAGGCACTTGGTCACGATAACATGACAAATTTCGTAATTTGCGTATTGACAGTTTTCAATTATCGGAGCTCCTCATGCGTGGCAGCGCCTGAGTCTCAAACTTTCGATAAGGAGTCGAGGCGTCCTTAGTGCCTCGTGAAACGGAAATTTGTCCATAAATGTGGCTGTGGCATATTAACTTCCTGCCTGTGACTCTGAGTCGGGGAAATGGAAATGTGTTTAAGGAGAGAGGAAACATGCCAAGGACCGTAAGGATGACAAATCAGTGGGAAGACTTAGGTGCAGATATTTTAAACTGAATTGCATTAAGTTGTACAATATGATTTTTGATAAAAGGACCTAAAAAATTCCTAAACAATGAAAGCAAAACGTGTTAAAGTTCACACTCTTTGGGACACTTTCCAGTTAATATTTCGTCAACAAAGCCCCCAATTAGCGTCTCATAAATGGAATTCAGACTCGATAGCCATGGCCGTAAAAAAGCATCCTTGTACAGGAGTCGGGGTCCCTGAGCCACGCTACTGATACGGTTTTATGGCACCGCATGCTTATCCTGATCCGGCATATGTTTGCCACACTGCACACTACTATCGTGATTTACTGAAGGCTGTAAATTTGGTCGCCAAGAGCAGACATAAAACTTGCTCTATAGATCATTAAGAGGGGCCGTAAAGGGCCCGTGTGGGTACAGTCAAATTCATTCAAACTCACGAGATCGTAAACCTCTTTCGAATAGGAGTGCGAAGTGGTCTTTCAAAATTATTATTATCTGCCTCATGAATAGCTGAAGGCTTCTCAGAATGGACCTGTGGCATCTGGTAAGGACTGGGGCTGAGGACTACCGAATCCAAATCCGAACTCTTTTCCGAATTCCAATCGAGCATCGACACTCGCTGTGCCAGCAGCTCCTGGCACCCCGTCGTTGTGACACCTCCGTCGTCCTTGCCACTGACACTGGGTCGACTGCCTGGATGTGGCAGGTCCAGAGGGACCAACGACGGCGTTTGTTTGCCTTGCAAATTTAGCATGAAGGAGTGAAAACTGTTTGACAACTGTCCTCGCTGGGTGTGCTGGTGCGTGTGAGCTGTGAGCTATGCGCGTGTGTGTGCCTAATTTTCACTTGTCCTAGTCCAGATGGACGAGCGATCTGTCATATGTGATTGTTCAATATTTGTCGGCTCGCTAGGCTGTTTGTTTTGCCTTCCGTTTGGTCATCAACTCCTACTTCCAGGGGCCCAGAGACTACTGTGTGTGCCCAATCTCAGAGTTCTCAAGCTGTTGGCAGTTTTCTAACGGAGTTTTGATGGATCAGTTAGCGGGACATTATAATGAGACAGGAGGATGCAAGTGGGAGATGTGTTCCAGGAAGGAAAGCGAGACAGTAAAGGGTAGAGTCCTGCTAAAAAAAGATTTCTTCAGAGATCAGTTGGATAGGAAACAATTTTAATTTCATGCAGAGAATTAGTTTCGAAACGTTCAGAGTCTCGTAAAAGCCGGCTGTGCTTCGATGAGGAGAGCAAGAGAGACATCCCGAGACAGCCGACGACGACGACGACTACTTTAATGAAACCGCCGCCAGTCCAGGAAAGTTTAGCGTGTTTCGCTTAAATGAAGTACCAAAAACTCAATTTATTTGCAATTAAATTGTGAAACAAAACTGCACGGAGCACGGGTCGAGGACGGAGCATTTGCATTGTCCGGCCAACAGAGACAGAGACTTGGCTCGGACTCGCTCGCACACTATTGACGTCCTTTTCCCAGTTGCAAGTGCGTATCTGCGGCGCAAGCTTTTGATCTCGCCCGTTCTCACGGATGGCCTCCACTCCTCGCCACCCATCACCATCTCATTTCCGAGCTCTAAGGCGCTCTGCGACTGCGACTGAGACTGGGCTATATGTCATTGTAACATAAAAGTTCAATTTTAATTGCCGCGCTTGACGTGCTCAAGGTATTTGGCTTGGCATTTTTACGATCACTTTGGCAAATGTGCGCTTCAAAGCCATTTCAGTCAGTTCCGAACTCCGAACTCCGAGCTGAAGCGCACGGATCTCCGACCGACTTTTGTCGGCCACTTTGTCCAGTCACTGTGGAGAACTCATCCTCATCCCAGCCCATCCCATCCTCTGAGGCTCTGTGTCAAGTCGTAAAACACGTCAGCATCAGCCTCAGCCTCAGCTCGCGTTGTCGCTGTCGAGCATGAATTTTACATATGTTCATTTGTTTATATGACTGGGGTTTGGAGCCGGCTCAGATTGGCACTCAACTTAAGCGATGGCAAATCCGTAACTCATTTCGACTGTGTTCCTCGTTTTGGCTTGTCCGTTAACTGCTCACGCAGAATCTTGAAGTGCAACCTTCACCGAAATTTCGCATTCGCATTTGCATCTGCACATTTTTCCCACACACCTTTTGCCTTGGGCTCTTACGGCCGCTTAAACTTTGCTTTTGGGGAAAATATTTGAGGTCCAACTTGGTAAATTGTTATGAGAATCTGTGCAATCTGCATGCATAGCCGAGTCCCCCATTTCTTTCAGTGTCTTCATATATCTTTCGCATCAATAACATAAATTAAAAACACAGCCAAAAAGCCAACTCCCAGCGGCATTTGCTTTGAGCAAGCTGCTGACACATGCCCCTCCTCATTGGCATCCTCTGGCCTGCCGCCGGGATCCTCATCCACGGAAACTGCAGACTGCGTGTCGTCTCCCACATGGAGAGGGCGCGAGCTCATCGACGGCGGGCAGGGAGTAATTTGCTGGCGGCGGAGTCCATTCCGCTCAGCGTGCCACGAGGGGCAGTGTTCGTTATAATTTATTTAATGGCTAGCTGGCCGGCCTCCGCCTGCTCCTCCAGCAGCAGATCCTCCAGCTGGCCAGCTGTTGAGTAATTTGCTAAACATTCAGCCCCCTTCCCGCCAATCGATGGAGAAGGGCCAGCCAGATTTCCGCAGATTTATGAGCCGAGCGTATTGTATTGTCTGCGGTGTTTATCGCCGGGTATTGGCTGTAAAGCCGGCTTATAGGCTGCCAAATGCGTTTTTAAACAGTGCATGCTAAATCAAAGATCTCTGTGCCCCTCGACCGCCGACCGTCAATTTCCTGCGAAAATCGCGTGAAGTTTTTGGAGATAACTAAATTACCGACAACACAACGACCACAGGAGTCATAATTGCGGTGGGCGGAGAATCGAGTATCGGGTGTAGGGCATTGGGCATTGGGTAGGCGGACAAGAACAAGGACACCGTCGCGTACTAACAAACCATTAACACCCGAACCGCAGACTGACGGCGCGCAGAGATGCTACATTTGCCCAATCGGCTACCTGTTTTGCTGCCGCGGCGGTAGGTCCTAGCAGGAGGATCTGTTCCTCTTTTTGTCGCATGATTAGAGGCCATTACAAATCGTAAGTGTTACGCTCCGTCCCTGTCCCTATACCGGGCGACTCTACGTCTGGACTTGGCCAGACCGAAACTGCCGGTGGTCCAGAGACTTTGTTTGGCCCGGCTCTGCTAGGCTTGGCTCGGTTTTGTTTCCTGCTTCACGGACCTGTCTCTCTGTCGGCCAAATAGACTTGTCAAACTGTGCCGATGATCGATTTGACACGCCAACTTAGTCAAGTTCTGGATACGGCCTACATCCTGCATGCCACTGCCACTGCCGGCGTTGCCAATCGCTTTAGCAGCGCTTTTTAGCCTAAACGCACAAACAGCAAATACGGGTGTCTGGGTGTCTGCGAGCGAGGCGATCCGGAAGATACGCATCTGCCAGGTTGATGGTAGGCGTCGACACCCGAAAAAGGTGTTGCCAAATTATGCTAATTAAATTAGAGACTTGGCATTTTGTGGGTTTTCGGCCACCGAGCCGGGAAATTAGCATAGAGCGGCAATAATGATAATGAAGATGCTGATGCCTTATGTGTTAATCGCCCTAATGACGCTTAGATGCTTATTGCAAATTGATTTGGACGCCCACTAAAGGCAGTGAGTTATATCCAGACACGCAGATATGGATGGCAATTTAAATAGCAGTAAAACCTCTTCGCAGAAATGGCTGTCTTGGCAGAGGTGACTAATAAGGGGAAGGTGTCTGTCACGATTTCAGAAAGTTATACAGTACAATGAAGAGGAAGGGCCTTATCTGGCCAGGGCAGCGGCGGCATCTTCAAACCAGCTCGGTAATAATCTTCGATTCCAGGAACCGAACATCAATTAAATGCGCAAAATGGCGAAACAAATCGAAATCTAATTAAATCAACAGAAGATAACATGCAGCTCAATTTTCCACACTCGCCGAAACCAAGGAAAAAGAGCAGAGCCAGGAAAGCTGCAATTTGATTTGGAAAAGTCGGCACGAGACCGTACATCAGCTGCCTTCACGGGAACTGGACTTGAGGCCACAATCATAATCGCGGCTAAGGCCCAGCACTTTGACATGTGCCGACGAATGGGCTCACCTGGGAATAATGGAGAATCACGCTGGCCAATTGTCACTTTTGGGAAAAATCAACAAAGTCGAAATTGTATCAAATCGATTTGGAGATGCAACTGGCACTGAGGCATGGTTGGACATCGGGAAATGCGTTTTTAATTAAAGGTAGAACCACGATCTCTGCGTTCAATGGCTCTGGGGTAAGCCTTTGAATAATTATTTATTTTCCAGCTCCATTTTCACATGAACTAGCAGCAGCAGCGGCTGACGATAATTTCGAAGATCGGTGGCGGGCCGAGTGCATAGCTAAAATGCATTTCGAATGCATTTATATTTACTATGGTAAATAAATCAAAACCACCGAAATCAGAGGAAAAATTCCTTCTCTTGCACGAATGCATGTAGATTATTTATGTATTTCTGAGGCTGGAGTACATTATGTATGCCTTGAGCTGCACCATTCTCAAAGGATTGATGGCGTTTCGTGATTATTTCATCTATGCGCACATATTCAATATTTCAATGTCAAATTAGTTATAATCGTAATGTGATAAAATATGAATTATTTCCTACCACGGATGAGGTAGGACGCAACCGAGGGGCATCGAAAAGGCATTTGTTCCGAAAAGCTTAGCAGGTCGGGTCATATCGATAGGAAGGCCTCTCGATTGTGGGGAGAGATCCGATCATGACAACCGATTTGGCCGTGTCGAGCTGAGTCGGCGAAACCCTTTTATTGGGCAATATGTGCAGGCGTCATAATTACAATCTTTGACATCGCACCTTTCGGGGCCGCCGCGGCAGGTGCTAAACGAGTTTATGGCTTAACGCCAAGCCAAACGCTGGCTGACCCATCTAAGATCTGGAATCGGAGCAAAGGAATCGAAGCAAATGAGTCGAGGCAAAGGAATCGAAGCCATATCAGAAGGCGATCGGTGTGTGATTCGGAATGGGCTCGGAATTAACAGGAATGCGATAAATGAAGGCGCTTTGCCGTGGGCAATTAGGCTGAATATTCCTTCATCTTCATCGCGATCAGTATTCGCTCCTTGGGATTCAATGGATTCACGGAATCCGTACATTTCAGCGACTGTGACCGAGGCCCGAATACATTATTTACGACGGCCCCGCCGACGCGGGCTGTTAGAATTCACACTTCGATGGTGGCGGCGGCGGCTTGGGTGTCCGTATCCTCCCTTAACTCCCTCACACCACTCCACTCCACTCCCCTGTTCAGATCTGTTCACACTTTTGCCGACAAAGCGCCGAAAACGAAGATGCGCGGTAGTGGAGGGGGAAACCACAGATCATGGACATAATGGCATTCTTTGTGCACCCAACCAGAGTCAAGCGGTCCCCGGGCGATATCCTTTTGCCGCGTCATGCCGCACAACACTCCTGATTGGCTGCCTCAGCCCTGGCTGCAGGGTCCTTTAGTGACTCCGTTCCTGAACTCCTCACCAACTGGCATTCCGCATTTCGGGGGGCGGCCTCCGATCACACATTATTAATTCGTTTTTAACCGTTCCGAAGGAGTGATATATTTGTACATATTACTCTTCTCACTTCTGCGGCGGCGACCAACTGGCCCCGATCTCGATCCTACGCTGCCAAGTAGCCACCTTAATTAATCATCTCCGTTTCTGTTCCTGGGATTTGGCTTTCAGCCTGGAGCCAGAACAGACCAGGCCAAGCCGCCCCTTTGTGGTAACATTTGCTGTGTAAACAGTTGCGGTTGAATTTTAATTTAGTTTTCTTGTTTCGCTGCCACAGCTGTTGTTGTTGCCCTGGGCTCCAGATCCAGCTCCAGCTTTGACCTAAGCTGACATATGGGCGTTAGTGGTAATTTCTCAGCGGAATTTATTGGAAGCGTTTTGGGAGTTATTAGCCGAGTGTTTTTGACGGGATCTTCATTACACACTAATACACTAGACCTATGAAAAATTATGCCCGCCGTTTTGTAGTGCCTTCTATCGATACGGAAAGCCCCCTTCAAACGACTCTCAAACGCCTTCCGAGCGAGGAATATAAAGAAATGCCTGTAAAAATTGAATTCCACAGCATTTTAGGGCCATCACTCAAGTCAATTCCTTTGGCCGCAGTCAGCCGTTTGTCTGTCTTTTCCGCAAATGAATTTTTCGGCTCAACCTGGTACTCGACAGCTAGGCAAATACATTGTCTCCCCCTGACCCACTGTTTGCTCCACTTCTGCCTGACGAAAAATATTAAAAAATTCCCACAAAAATGCCAAAGTCAACGGGGAGAAAAGTATTCCGTCCTCGACTGGAGCTGAGTCTGAGGCAGGGCCATTATTTCCAACAAATAATGTGTATCGAAAAGCTGGCGGCTCTAAGATGTGGTCCAGGTCAATGCCAAAGTGAACCGAGCACGGCTTTATAGCATATAGCTGCAGATACATAAAAGAATGGCAGTCAATGCAGATAATAGTCTCCAAGCGAACACTTGCCATTTGAATTCCAGTGTTGGCGACGCGCACAGATTCATCATTCCCGCTGACACGGTCCGTATCTGAACTGAATCCGAATCCGAATCTGCGGCGACTTTGCCAATCGCACAGTAGCAGTTTCAGTTGTCAAACGATTTGAGCGATTGCCTCGAGGCGAAGCCACACACCGAGCGTGGCGGCCGGGCGAACAATAGTCCCGCAATTATTGCCAAATGGCACAAATTCAGCGCTCAGCGTCGCACCCACGCCGAAAGTATCTCACAGGTACTGAGACAGATACAGACATAGAGACCCCTCGTCCCAACCAACAAGCAACACCCGACAACCGACAACCAACAACAGTGGCAACAACTCAGTCCGTATCCACACATTGTTCAAGTCCCCAGCTTTGCCTTGGCTATGATGCCGCATAATTTCAATGCTCGCACACGAGGCGTATACGCAATATGGCCGAAACTTCTTTGATTTCGGCCGACAGTCGTGGCCGAGAGCACTCGCACTCGCTGGAAATTAACCAAAAGTCATGCACTCGGAAATGGAGTTTACTTTTTCTTTTTCTCTTCCTTTTTGCTCGTGCGAAAAGGTTTTTGCCAGCTTCCCACTCGTCCGTCCACACATATTGGTGGTCGTTCCGAGTCTCTTTCTCATGAATATTAATTTTGGCTTTTGTTTCGGCCCGGGGTGTAGGTATGGGTGGCCTCTGGCTCTCTAATTAATGTAGACAAACAGCCACGACTCTGCCCGGCTCGGTAATTGAATCACAGCTGCGAAATGAACTTTTAATGAAGCGTGTTGCCGAGTTAAACCATAAAACATAGTGCCGGAATAGAGTCCTTTGAAACTGACTTTAAGGCACTTGTGCCGTCGATTCAATTGAACGGACTTGTTTGCCAACAGAACAGAAAAATCCAGCAATGAAGGGGGCCAGACACGTGTACCTGAGCCCCCAGGAACCCCCACCCAGTCCCAAGGCCACTGAGAAGTCTTGCCACCAGAATGGAATGCAAACGAAATGTGTTTCATGGCCTGTCTGGGCGAGGTATGGCAGCAAACGAGCTCTGAGGGCTTAAAACTTGTTGCATTTTGCTTTTTCTGCCTCCTCACAATCATTCAGAGCCTTGAATTGAGCCAAAGTGTTTGCTGCTCTACGGATTCCATAATGGAAATCTATTTCTGTGCCGGAGCGAGGAAAAACTGTTTGTTTGTGAAGGTGGCGGAAATTGTGTTAGTAATGTAATTACGATATGCGCAATCAACTCGGCAGTAAGTTGGTGCGAGGATTAAACATAGAAAATGCAGGGGATTCACATAACTCTAAATTAGCAGAGAATAAAATAAATAATCAGCAGCTCTAACCCACTCGACTCGGAGTTGTGCCAGAGTCAGGTCAGGGAGGAATACCAGTCGAAATTCAGTTCGGTTTTCCGAAGGCGGAGCCAACGAAATTGCAGCCATGCTATGAAAACCCTCACTCTCTCGTTCTCTGTCGCTTTGGCTCGATGCGCTGCTCTGGCACACACACGGAGCTGGGAGAGTGCTGCCCTTCTCTGGCCAACTGACAGATCGCCTCCTCTCGCTCTCGCTGTCGCTGCAGCTCTCGGCTCAACTGCTCGCACTTCCACCCTCGCCGCACCGGTTGCCCAGGCTGGCCGAAAACTCGTTTTCCCAAGCCCGGAGAATCTCACGAATTCGTTTTAGTCTTGCGGCTGACCGTCTCAAAATCAGTTTCGAGCTGTCAAGCAAACGAGCAGCATCACCTCTCACAGCGCATTCGAAAGTATTCTAACCTGCGTGCATTTCGGGCAACTGTATGTGAAGATCGTAGAAGAAAACTTGAAGAAGACAAGACTTCAGCAAGTGCTACCCAAGACGAACTACGGATTACTCCAACTCGAAGGAAAAAGACATGGCTGTTTCGGCTATCAACATGACACCCTACTTTGCCGGATATCCTTTCCAAGGTAAGCACCTTTATCGATATCGATGTCAGATTGTGGATCACAGATCCCACATCGCAGATCCATAGATCACAACGAGCATTACCAATTACCACAATTACGAGTACAAAACGCCAGGCCTAGGTGGAAAAGTGCTGGCTCATCATTCGAACAGCGCTTTCGCCCGCTGTTTTCAAACGAGAGATCATTACCCGTCCGGCAGCATGATCAGCTTTTATTGATTGTGATCGGTCCAGGCCTAGGCCCAGGCCCAGACCCAGTCTCAGCCCAGTCCCAGACTCAAGCCCGGACTCTGCAGACTTTTTGGCGCGACCAGCTAATGGCTCGTCTCTTGCCCCGGCGGCTTTGTAGCGCTGGGCTTTGATCTTGGATCGACTCCGTTCCCCGGGACCCGAGACTTGGGTATCACGTATCTGGCAATGTCAGCGCCCCAAACACCAGGCCCTGCCTGCACATGGACTGGGATTTTATTTCTCTCTTCGGCTTTTGGCTTTCGGCTTTTGGCCGTGTTGTGTTTGGCGTTTTTTGGGGCCGATACACACACACTTATGCTCATATTAGCCGGCACAGCTGGGCGTCTCTGCAGCGCTTATGGATTATTAGTTTGATTTCATTGCATGAGCCGGCTTGGGATGCAGCTGCATTCCCGGCCAGATCGGCTTTCTATTCTCTCGACCAAAAAAAAAGGCCTACGCAAATTGCCAATTTGCGTTTTGTTGTGTCTACAAATGGCCAACGAATCGTTTGTGTCCGTCAGCAACAAAAGATCGTGCCAAGTGATCCTCGGGCTTATCCTGCTTAGGGCATTCCGCACGCAAGGCAGTGAAGTGCTCAATGCCGCTCAATTGGGCTCGAAAAAAAAGTTAATTGAAAGATCTTCGGCCCGAAAACTAGGCCACCAGCAAGCGCACTTGAACCGTAGTAAGAGGATCACAGAAAGTGGAATTACCCCAGATCTCCAATTGCCCACATGTACTTATCTCGATTTCTTCCTCTCTTTTAATTCTAGGACAAGGTCGCGTCAACCAGCTTGGCGGCGTCTTCATCAACGGGCGTCCACTGCCCAATCACATTCGCCGTCAAATCGTAGAGATGGCAGCCGCCGGAGTTCGGCCCTGCGTCATCTCCCGCCAGCTGCGCGTGTCCCACGGTTGCGTCTCGAAGATCCTCAACCGCTTCCAGGAGACTGGCTCCATCCGCCCGGGCGTGATCGGCGGCAGCAAGCCGCGCGTGGCCACTCCCGACATTGAGGCCAGGATCGAGGAGCTGAAGCAGTCGCAGCCTGGCATCTTCAGCTGGGAGATCCGCGCCAAGTTGATCGAGGCCGGAGTCTGCGACAAGCAGAGCGCCCCTTCTGTGAGTTCCATTTCACGCCTGCTGCGCGGATCCTCTGGATCGGGAGCCTCTCACAGCATTGATGGCATCCTTGGCGGGGGAAGTGCTGGATCAGCGGGCAGCGAGGACGAGAGCGAGGACGATGCCGAGCCCAGTGTACAGCTGAAGCGCAAGCAAAGGCGCTCACGCACCACCTTCTCCAACGACCAAATCGACGCCCTGGAGCGCATCTTCGCCCGCACTCAGTACCCCGATGTCTACACTCGCGAGGAGCTGGCCCAGGGCACAGGATTGACCGAGGCCCGTGTTCAAGTGTGGTTCTCGAACCGCCGTGCTCGTCTACGCAAACAGCTGAACACCCAGCAAGTACCTGGATTCGCTCCCACAGCCGCTTCGTATGGACCCACGTCATCCGCCGCCTCTGCCACTGCCGCCGCCCCAAACATGGGCCTGTACAGTTCCCAGTCCTGGCCTACTTCGGGAGCTGCCTATGAGACCCACCCCGGATATGGAGGTTCGGTTGCCTCTATGTCGCCTGCCAGCAGCACCTCTGGCAGTAGCTCCGCCGCCCACAGCCCGGTGCAGTCGCAGGCCCAACAGCCAGTTGCCAGCGGCGACTTCATGAACCCCACATACGGCGTGGGCAGTGCCGCATACTCTGCTGCCGGTCCCTCTGCCTATTCCATGCCCAGTGCAGTCACAGCTGCTACATCCGCCGAGCAGCTTCGTTCTCAGTTTGCGTCCGCTGCTGCCTCTGGCTCTCACCATCCCTCCTCGTGGGACAGCTACAACTTTGCCGGCTCCTTCTTTCCGCCACCGGCAACCGCACCCAACCACATGGGCGGATACCACCACCAGGACCAGAAGAACACCATGATGCCTGCTGCCCCCACCTATCCCTACTTCGGATTCTAGGCGCTTAACTCTCTTGATAGTACTTTAAGGATAGCGATAGCGATAAGTCGTCATCAAAAGACCCTAAGACTGTTTAAACCTATTTCGAATATTACTTAAAGAATCATGTTCTTGTAGATTTAAGAAGAGATAATCAAAACAAAATAAAAGGTTAAATTTAAAATTTAAAAAACATTCTTTTAAATATTCTTTTTGGGGTTTTTTTTGGGAAATCTAGTATCGTACCTTCGCGAAGAACGGAAGGCAACTGGTTTAGTGGAAAGTAAAATCTTGATTAGTATGAAACTCTCAAAAATGATAATAAATATACATAAATTGCTACAAATAAGGTCAGCATCTTATGCAAGATTTTATGCATTTTTTAAGATCCGAAAACAGCAGCTTAGAATTTCCCCATACCGAACTAAATCCCATACAGAAATATGGAATCGTGGGTATTAATATTAAATGGGATTTCTTAGGGGACGCTTGCCCTTTGTGACATTAAATTTATCCCATTATTGCATTGGAACACAATAGAGACAAACCTCTCACACTTCATTAGAGTCTAATGACATTGTCTCCAAGATCCTGGACCACACACGGGACTTGTTGAGGCCATGTATATGCAGCAGAGCACTGACAGGTTCACACAAGCAAGCACAAGTAACTATAATCCCTCAAAATAGTTCAGGAAATTGTCCCTGAAATGACAGGATGACAATGTACTAACATGTCGATCGCCCATCTATCCCTCGTAGCGATGCGACTCCTTGATGAGGCTGGATGGAGACGGGTCCTGCCTACGTAGGCATAGGCACTCTTCTCTGACGTGGCCAGACAACAAGCCGACTCATGAACTAACAATTAAACAATTAGAGACAAAAACGGCAAACACGTACAGTGGTGGATTCGATAATACGAGAATAATTTGGGAACTGTGCATTGTCCTGGGAGCCACACACATCGCTGGCAGCCAAATAGAGCAATTCACAATGGGATGCGCAAAATATGAGCACTGGACTCTGGCGACCACCAACGTCAGGACTTTAAAGATGCCGCCGAAATAGGGGCCTGGCCGAAGATGAGAGGACCCGAAAGGGCGGCAAAGTGCACACAGGAGTGAACAAAGCCATTGACAAAATGACAGCGAGGGAGGGCAGGACCTACTTGTACGTAGGACTAGTCCTTCCCCATGTACTGTGCACTAGTTACGGGCGATCGGGGCCTCGGGTGGTGCTAGCTACAACCCGTAGCTGTAGGTAGGAAGATCTGGGCATCTCGGATCTCGGTGCTCTTCAGGCCCTTCCCGCTGCTCACAATTATGTGTGCTCAGCGGGCGTAGCACTTACCACCTAGAATGAATACGTTCTCCGGCCGGCAGAGAGTCCGAAATGAAAACATCAATTAGTTCATATCTCGGGTCCCAAGAATCGGGAGAGTTCTGGTCCGGCCACGACGACAGGTTCGAGGTTCGCTGTCTCCCTTACGCACACAGAGCGAGGGCGATAATGTGTGTCAGCTGTGACAATCATAATTGATCGCACATCTCGTCCTGGAGAATGCCATCCTTCCTGGCCCGTCCTGTTTCCACTTTGTCATTCCCTTGCCATACAGTAGCCTGCGGCTTCGTTTGTGCATCCGACAACTCTTATCCTGGGCTGGGTCCCGGTCTCAGGCCCACCAACTTGGATATTTTTATACACAAATTAAATTTGTGTGGCCAGTCGAGGGCCGAGTGTGAGTTCCGCAGCGGCACTTTGACAGAGCTGTTGAAAGGCCTTCCCGACACACCGAGATGAAAGCCGTGATTTATGCGTTTTCGATAGACGGGGCCCGGAGATGGAGACATGCGAATTTGTTTGGCTTAAGCCAGACTTCCTGTGCGGTCGATTTGGCTCAGAGGTGTAGCTCCGGTAGCTAGATTCACTTTGGGACGGAATCCTGTTTATGATTGATAATCTGCCGAGCTACCGATCTTTTAGGTATATTCTCCCATGTTTGCATATTTCCGAACTACATGTAACGAATTGAAAATGCAACCGTTAATTGCCACAGATCTGCTCAGTTAATGCAACGATCCGCAGCAAAAAGCCAGCGTTCGGCGGCTGATGAATTATAATAGTATTTTCAAGTGTTGACGTTTTGGGAATTTTCCGCCAATTTTTCACACACTCATTTGCTTGTTTCGAGCCGCACGCCGAAAAATATATATCATATATTCATTAAAAATTATTTACGTATTAAATGGCGCAGCCGGAAAGCAGCAACAACAGCTACAACAACCGTGCCGAAAGCGGCAGCAATATGTGTGCGAGCATTCATGTTCGTGAGAGCCATGAGCAGCGAGCGTTGATAAAGCATCAAAACCAATCTGATAAGGAACGCTTTAAATTCCGTTACGTAACGCAAATTTAGAGCATATCTCTCGGTTAGTTCTTTCTGGATTGCTGTGTAACATCGCAAGGGCTGATTCTGACTCCGCGCCGGGCTTAATGCGGTGCGTCTTCCTCTGGAAGGAAGGAGGGTTTATGCAGCTCTGAAACCGCTGCAGGGCAATTACGCGTGAGTTTTGATCGATTCGCGTTAAAAATTTGATAAGTCGAGTGTTTGAGTTACGCATGTGAGCTTTTAATCAATCCGCAGAGTTCGGGATATGACGGCTCGAGGTGCCAGTATGTCTATTATTGAGTCGATCCCTTTTTTGGCAGGTGTCTCTCCGAGATCATTTCCATTCAAAAGAGTGCTGAAGACTCATTATGTACTCGAGATCGTCTTCTAAAAGCTATCTAATCATAGGCCTCCACCAATGTCTTTATATGCCACTAAAAGCACCACAACGATCGCCTTGGTCCGCTGCCACAGAGTCTGCATCCACACTCGATGCGCCACACTCGATGACGTCGACAGAGAAGCCAGAGCGGCAGCCGCAACTAAATAACATTATAATTCAATAAGAAACCCCCAGACCGGGAGGAGCCCTGAACCGAGCCCAGAAGATCGACTGAGTAATGGCAGCGCAGCTGCGAGTCGATTGCTATGCCGACCCGGGGCAATTGGAACGCACAGAAAACAACTAGTGAAGTTCGTTATCAAATATGTATTTATAAAGATTTATATGTCGTGGTTTTTTAAATGGAGTGCATTGCAAAAAAAAAAAACAGGAATAGAAGCTAACTTCGGGAAGCTGAAGTTTAAATACCCTTGCAGTAAGCATTTAAAATTTGGTATATGTAAGGATTACGGTTCTTTTCGCTTTCGCGTGTTCTTAGATAATGTAAATGTTAAGCGAAACAGGTTGACAGTAAAAAATGTTGCGCAACAACTAAATGTTACTAGCAACAAAGCTTTCAAAATAAATTAATGTATATATATAATCCTATGGCAGCTATGTGATATAGTTGTTCGATTTTGATCAAATTAAAACCGAAATTATAGAATAATACAAAATGGCTAAATTATAATTTGTTTCCTCAAAATTTGTCATTCGTTCCTATGGCAGCTATGTGATATATTAGTCCGATCAGGCTGGTTCCGACATTTATAGTTGTGAGAGCATATAGAAGACTACATGTGTGCAAAGTTTCATTCAGGTAGCTTCAAAACTAATGGACTAGTTTGCGTAGAAACGGACGGACAGACAGACTGACGGACGGACAGACGGACATGGCTAGATCCACTCGGCTGTTGATGCTGATCAAGAATATATATACTTTATAGGGTCGGAAATGTCTCCTTCACTGCGTTGCAAACTTCTGCCTAACATTCGAAAACCCTGCAAGGGTGTGTTTTATTTCAATATATAACCAACATTTGCATGACATATTTTCAGCCTTGCGGGGTTTTATTTACACACTTGCAGGGTATATAATTTTAGTCTGAAGTTTGCAACGCAGTGAAGGAGACCCGAATAAAAAGCAAGACAAAAAAGCTTTACAAACTTAAAACGATTCAATTTTGGCTTAGTTATGACCGACTCCCACATTTCCTTTCTTGCTGTGCACCGATGAAGCGGCAGCAGCCAGCCTGTCTGCACCGGCAATGCGAACAAATTGTTGTTATTGCCGCCGATGCTGGGCAGCAATTGCAGAAATCATCAGAGCGGCCCGCAACATGTAATTTCCATCTCTGATGGTGGCAGTTGCACTGTTGCAAGTGTCGGAGCGGGACAGATGCCCGTCGGCGGTTTCTTTGAGCTCTGAGCGGGGCACTCGGCACTTGGCCATTTTAAGCAAGCGTAAAAATATGCACAAGCGTCAGTCGCAAGATTCGGAAATGTGGATCGCAGAAAAATGTGATTACAACGGAGTGCTTTGATTATTTATTAAGTAATGCCAGCGCATTCGAGTGATCGTCGAAGGGTGATCGGCGATCAGCCTGAGCCTGGGCCTGAGTCTGAGCCCAGCTTTATCAGGTTGCACAAATTGAATGTTATTTTACAAAATGCGCGCACGTAGTTAGTATACGTGCCGTTTGCGATGACGACTGGCAGATGATGACCAATTCCGAGTCCTGTCCAGGTGAACCCATGGGTTCGGAGGCGACTCTGCAGAGTGGCATGGCGCGCGAAGATTCTTTGATCATTTTACGCTCATTTACTGGCACACACACTGCCACAGCCACTGATACCCGATG
Organism: Drosophila tsacasi; assembly: GCA_018904565.1. Lineage (NCBI taxonomy): Eukaryota > Metazoa > Arthropoda > Insecta > Diptera > Drosophilidae > Drosophila > Drosophila tsacasi. The sequence continues at coordinate 10,151 of JAEIHY010017665.1, read as the reverse complement.
ATCTTTAGCATATTTTACGCTCAACTTGTGATCAAACCGTAACTTTGGTGTCGTACCTGCTCGGCAGGATGGCACTGGGGATCGAGGAAGTGGCCAGTGGGGCCACCAGTGCGGATGAGTCATGAACCATTCGGCTGTACCATCTATCAGGGTAACTAGCCGTCTATGATATATTTGCATACTGGCAATGCTTGGGAAAGTTGGCGAGAGCAGTTCGAGGTGAACCTCGGCCCGGGTTAGGTTTTGGGGTGAGACGGAGCTGGAGCTGGAGCTGGAGCTGGCGATGGCATTGCAATGCTTCTTGTTGCCGTTGTGTCTGTGCCATTTTTGCCGAACATCACTTTGCCTTGGCTTATATTTTATTATTTTTATCTTTATTGCCATTGTTATTGTGCACGCTGGAAACGTTATTTTCTGTGTTATTTCCTAGCCAACACAGCTTTGTGCTTCGCTTTGATCTTTCGCCGAAGCCGATGTCGATGCCGATGCCGACCCGGCCAACTGGCATTAGTAATTGTAATTGTAGACCCATATTGTGCTCGTACTCGTACTTTCGAGCTTACAGTTGTCTTCGGCTGCTTTTCTATTGGAACAAAAAGCAAGACAAGCGTTTGTTATTATGTCAATTGTTGGTAATTTAAAAAATTCAAAAGCTCTCTTTCTCGCCCAACACGTTTTAATTCTGAAATTCCCCAATTTGCTACGATAAATGCTCGTAAAAAGTGTTATGTCTATCATGGAGCTCTGATCCTAAAAAGGCCTTTTGTGGGAACTACGACGCTTTTGCACTATTTTGTTGGAACACCCCCAAGCACCAAGAACTACGGAATATGCATGACTCTGTGAACGAGTGGAAAAACGAATTTCCACGACTTCCCCTATACAAACAACCCAATCATTTAAATGAATTATATTTCGCGCCACTGAAAGTGATTCCCATGTCAGGGGAGGGCCAGAAACAGTGTGCGAAAGGATGCAGCAGTTGAGGCCAATCTCCATCGGAAAACTGGAAAGCATTCAGCGCGGGGTGCTATGCAGAGGGAAGTGGGTTCTAGGACAACATAGCCACCACCATCACTACCATCGCTGATAGGCGCGCAAATTGGCGTGAAGCGTGCAGAAATCACGGGGAAAAGGACAATGACGGGAGCATTATTTTTCAACAGATCTAAAATGAAACATTTTTTGACACTTTCTGTGCTGCTAGCTGCCAGCTGCCCTAAGCCTACCCATACCCTGATCCCGCCAAGGGGAGGTCCTGGCAGGCCGTGCGCCCAAGTGTCGGTAAAGGACGAGGTGACGGGAATGGACGACTGCAGCTTGCTTAGGGAAAAGATGGATTATTTTTACGCTTATTACGCTTCGATCTGCTCGGTGGATGTTTGCTTTTGGCGGTTATAAACGCTTGGTGTGACCGAGCCCAGACTGAAGTTGTTCCCCGTTGGAAGGGACTTTCCATTTGGTGGTTGAAAAAATCGTACTGCTTCCGCGGCAGCCATCATGAATTGCAATAATCCTTGCCAAAAAGAAAGCGGCCATTGCTACTAATCTTGACGAAGTCCTCAAAAGCGTTTCACTTTATTTTTGGAAGCCAGAAATTATCAAAATGGTTTTCCAAAACTGAATTTTAAACGTAAGCAGATAATCGTCACTAATAAGGAAGTCGGTAATTACAATTCGGCACACGTCTCTGCTAACTGGGCTTATCCTGCCTGGATTGGGTGGCTGATCATTGATAATTCGATTATGAGCGAAAAATGCGACTACAAGATGATCTGCAAGGTGCCAGTAATAAAACATCCCAGAATAATGCCCCATGACCAAGTGGAATTGGTTTCGCTCAAGTAGGTGTCCGAACAGGGGTCCTTGGGGGAGGTCCTTACATTATGATCCTGTGCCCGCTGGCAGATTCACATCTAAGATTGCGCAGTGCCCTGAGCCTAAGCCAACAATCCAATGAAACCTAATAAATATTGCCAACCGTGCAGGCCAGGATCAAAGCATGATCTTGATGTTATCCTGCTGAGATGAAGGTGCAAGAAATTGTGTCAGTTGCTCGCACGGCAAATCCTTTCTGGCACAACATGACATGACTTTTGGCCGAGTAGGCGTTTACCCGACTTAGCACCCTCTCGGCCAACTAATCCGCTTTCATTCGGCCTGCGGCAGGCGAACGGGATCAGTTCCTTGTCGGGGTTGAGTTCATCCGAGTCGGAGTGTGATGAGTTCATCTCTTCTTGGTCCTCCTGCGGCCCTTGAACTTGGAAGTCTTTAAATTCCTTTGCTTTTGTCGGTCTGCGGTTGCTGTCGGCGGTCCCCTGCTAGTATATGTAACAAGTGCACAGGGATAATCCGGTGCACACGCGCACCTTTCGGACGCATCCTCCTGCCTCAGACTCGGACTCCTTTTTCCTCTTTCACACTCGCCGCTTGGCCAAATAAATAAATTGTAATCTGCTTTTGTGTTTGATTTCAATCAAAATGCAGCCACGCCCCCGTTGTGTTTGGCAAGTCTTGATTCCTTGACTCGCCGCTCAGTTCATCTCCGTCCTTGGACGCGGAGCCGGAGTAGGGTGCGAAGTCCCAACTTAATCTCGGCCTGCGGCTGAGCCAACTCAACGTTTGACAACATGCCGGTTTCTTGTATTTTTTCGCCCGCTTGTTTTTGTCCGTTGATCGCGCTGATCTATATAAGCGGATATTCGGATATACTGATTTCGGTAGAATTCCAAAGACACTTCCAAGACGCTGCCCCGCGGGGAAGTGGCTTAGGCAGTTCTAGAAAATATTTTGGTTAATTTTTGATTTTGTGACAATTTAAGGATTAACTTTGTGATCGGCTTGAGTCAGGTCTCTTTCTGCTTGTGAATGAACTAGTCCAGTGGTAACACGTTCAGCTTCTATGATCGCTGGCCAACTATCAATAAAGGCTTTTTCTGAGGCCTGCTTCAATGAACCTGGAAACACTATAGAGGCCATAAAAAATATTGCTAAGCGAACTGATTTACAAGATCAGGATCGCGGTAATCTAGAAGATCGTTGGCTGACTGAGCAGCTAAAAGGCCAAGCTAAATTGCCGTTAGTCTTCGCTTTGTAGTCGAGCCGACAAATCAGCGCAATGCGCGCCCATTTATATTTATATCAGCGAGCAATCGACATGATCGCCATCGCCATCAACAGCCCAGAAAAGAACAGCAGGAAAAGATCGCCCCGAGAAAACACTGGCCTATGAATCACTCTTTTGCCAGCCCAGCAGTGCGGACCAAATAACATATTCATGAGCCTACACTGGGATATAGCCGCTGCTTCCCTAAGGCCAACACAGGCAGCATCGAATTATCCGTGGGATTACGCTGATCCCCCACAGAATGAAGCACTTTGCTAGATGGGAGCAGGTCAAGGGGGAACCTGGACCTCAGTGCAGATATCGAATCTAGCCGTGGCAATTGGAACAACATTGTTAGGAAGGCCTGTGGCGAAAACTGACTTCCGAATGGCTGTTATTGAAAGTCTCTCAAATGATTTTATTTATCTTTTTTGCGTATTTATCATGCATAATTGCAATGGTCAATCATTAGACTTGTAAAAAATATGGAATAGTATTCAGGTCACCGAGCAGAGCAGCAATATACTGCGTCTCACAATGGTGACACATACCACACCCACTTGCGGAGCCGGAGCCAGTTCGGGTTCGAGCCGAGAGCTGCTGTCATGGCTTCGGTGGATAATCGGCACACATGCACACACACAGGAAACGATCGCCCCGAGAGAACACTGGCCTATGAATTAGCCTTCCTTTTTCATTTTTATACCCTTGCTGGGTAGTATACTTTTAGTCAGAAATTTTTCAAATACATTTTTTTTAAATAAATTGAACTGAAATTCAGTATGCATTTTCATTATCCTTACAAAAACTAACTCAGAACAGTATTCCGAATTCAAATTAATGTATTTTTAGCCTAGTTGTTATATTTTAAAGTTTTAATTTTAACACAATAATGGATGATAAATATTTAAATTTGAATACACCTATTATAACGTCAGAAGCACAGAACAGAAGGAGTCATTTCCGAGACTTTAAATCATATATATGTAAAAACAAAGTTAAAAAAAATAAATTTTAAAATAAATTGAAATTCAGTATGCAGTTTTATTAGCCCTTTAAAAACAAACTCAGAAAAGTTTTCCGAACTCAGTTTTGCTGCTCTTAAGAAGAAAGAAAATATTTACCTGCAATCTTGTCGTGCCTATTGTATTTATCAGGTATTTTGTAACGTGTACACACTCTCTGTCTTTCTCCGCTGTAGAGCAGAGGCTTCTGGCTCATATAATCTATTATGCTTTTCGTACATATTCTTGATATCAGGACATCAAAAAATAAATGGCAGGAGGTCAAGGGGATCCTTGAGGCTGCGCCTCACAATGGTGACACATACCACACCCACTGGCCGAGCCGGACCCAGTTCGGATCCGTGCCGAGAGTTGCTGTCTGGGTATTCGGGGGATGATCGGCATACATGACTCGCTTCGAATCGCCATTCTTGCGCTGCCCTCTGGCTGATCCTTGTGGCGATCTTCCTGTCCCGCGATCTCTGGATACGAAAGCAGAAGCATTCTGCTGAAGTAAAGTTAATCAGAATATATGTATTCGCAAGGAGATCATGCCTTTTCCCGTTGTCCTACCACTCTTCCCAGATCCTTGATTGGATTTAACTTCACACTTCAGAGGAGGGGGTTGCAGAGATCGGTTTTATTGTTTCCCCAATTCGTTCCGATTGGGAAGGCAAGGACTGGCGGTGTGCAAGGAGCATATGGAGGATCGGAGTCCTCAATAGCAGCAATGCAATGCAATGGATTGCGTCGTGTTACTCATTTGCAGCAGATTAGCGACGGCTCTGGTGATCGCATTGCGGCCTGAACTGGCCTGGCTGAGCCGTCAGCCATCAGCGATCTGAACACCGAGAACGTAGCCACATCTGCCGCCTGGGCAATTGGATGCGGCTCAATGGCATCGCCTCCTACTTGCCACATTAGCACGGTGTATTGTTTTTTGTCGTGCGCCTATTTATTTATGGCCCAGAGCCACCCGACCAGGAAAAATCCTCGGCTGGTTGGCTGATGCGGGGCGGGAACAATAAATGAGTTTGAGTAATAGATCTTTTGTATAGGGAGTCGATTTTATCGCCCATCCATTCAAAACTAAGTAAAATAAATATCGATTTCAAGTCCCTGGTCAAAATGTATATTATATATAATATATACTATATACTACTAGCAAGCCTGTAACTTAAAAAAAATTCCATAGGTTCATGCCATTAAGATAACACACTATGACTCTGCTAATGTAAAATACAAATGTATAAAAGTGTGTAGATAACTCCCTAAATTTTTTTTACTTCACACGATATATTTATTGTATTCTATATCGTTGTTGGCGACATCTAGTGTCCAGAAGCTGCAAAAGGACCTCTTATGGGCAGCACTTTTCAGCTAAAACTTCCGCTGCTTTTTCAAAATCAAATTGGGAATTCAATATTCGTTTGAAAATGATGGTATGTTTATGTTGCTGACCTCATCCATTTCTTCTTGGCTTGCTCTGGCCACGGCTTCCTTAAAACAGCGGCTTTCAGACAATATAATAATTTTATCATGAATGCTCAGTACTACGCCCACAAGCGACACGCCTCTTCTGCCCAAAGCCGAAAGCTAAATAATAATAAAAAAAAAACAAAGGGAGCGGCTGCTCCTCCAATCTTCGAGAGGGGCAGCCCAGCTCGTACGTGCTGTCATCGATTGCCAAGGGGCATCGGAGGTCTGTGGGAGAAGAGAAGTTAGCGGAGTCAGCAGAGCCAGCGCGGAGCCCGAGAATCGAAGTTCCGTCAGGTGATCGAGCCGCAAAAGCTTGGGCACAAGAGTCAGAGCCGAAGCCCGAGCCCCCGATCACCCGACTACATTCCCTAATGTGATTACAGACTTTAAGTTTATAAACATGGTGTGGAGCTGGGGCTGCTTTGGTTTGCTTCTGGTCCAGGCATCAGCGGCCCTCCTGTTGCGTTGCAATTAAGGCGCGTGCAGGCTACGCTTGTCTTCCCTTTTGCCCTTCATCCTGATCCGTCATCGTCCAGCGTCCACCTGGGGGAGTTACCTCTGGTACAGCTCCCCCTGCTGATCGCCACTCGCAGCTCTCTGCCCGATTCTGCGGTACATGATGAATTCTTATTAGCTGTCGTTGGCCGCGGCAACTTCAACCGCTCGGCTTCCTCATAACTTGTGCTCTATTTTTCCGCTTTCTGCTCTGCATGCATTCGGTGGGATCAAAATCTGGATCTTCCCTGAGCTGTCGAATAGCAGCGACCTGTCTGCGGTTCGTTTCCAGTTTCTGCTGCCTCGCTGTCTGCCTGGTCGATGCCCAACTGCGTATCAGTTGGCTGGGATCAGGCCGTGTTTTGTTCCTGAACCTGGCCGAGGGCACGCGCAAATCCCTAATGGAATTCGCCCCAAGTTGGGCATGTGAGAAGAGGGCCAGACTCTCCTCTCCCCCACCGATAAATCCCAGTCCATTCGTTACAGACTGTATTTAACACTACTTAAAAACACCTTAAAAGATACAGATAGATACATTATATTTTAAACAATAGTTCATCAAATAAGCGTAAGCAATTACAATCACTCGTTGAGGTTGACACCTTCGCCATTAACTTGAATGGTGATCTGGTCACTGTGGCCGCTTCCATCGGCCTCTCTCGCCCGGCGGGGTTGCTGGGGCAGAGGAGGATGCCTGGCCAGTGAGCGCAATGATATCTCGTCGCTCTCGCGCCTCATGAAGCGACGCCGCGTCCTAGCAAAGTCAAAGGTCTCGCGCTGCCTCTGCCGGGACTGGGCGTAGGAAGCGTCCGTCAGTTGCTGCAGGGTCTGCGTGGAGCTGGTGCGCCGCATCTGGGGGATATCCACCAACGTCTGGAGCTGGGATTGTCCTTGGACAGCCGACCCCTGGATAGAGGGCTGGCGCTGGCGGCCACCAAAGCATCCGGTTGAGTACCGCCCATCTGCAGATCGTGATCGTCGGTGACGGGCCGACTCCCGCGCACTAAGAAGTTGCTGGAAGAAGAATCAAATCAAGGAATAGCAAATTTTAACTTTTTAGTAATAGAGCATAGCATACCTGCTGCATCTCATCCTTACGCAGACGTCGCAGACCCTGCTGTTCCTCCAGCTTGTTGCTCATCAGGCACATCCAGTCGCGGGCTTGCCTCAGCGACAAGGAGCTCTGAGATCGCTCAGGCAATCGGCTGGGGAAGAGGACTTCACGAGCTCCTACCACACTGCCGCTATCCAGGACAAAGACTCGAGGAAAGTCGATTACGAAATCACGGCTCCGAATAAGATCCGATAGACCGCTGGGCCGTGCTGGAGTTTGTCCGGCCACGGGCTCGAGGGCAGAGGCACCTCCTGCATCCACTATTGCCACCCGCTCTGGCGGGTCTGGCTGGTATTCCAGGATACTCTCCTCACTGCCTAGAAACTGCAATAAGAAATGTTCTTCTAGTTCTAGTTTGTCAGCAGGTCAAAGGTGATACGATCACAAGCGACTCTAGGAGGCAAAGAAGGGGCGACTCTTGAGCGTTTTCAATTTTCAAAATTCAGTATGTTTATTTTTGGTTGGTTCTTATAAATGTTTGAGTCCACAATTTGTTAAAGGGGCTCAGCAAAGATAATCTATGTATTTTTCGGTTGTTTTTACCGATCAACATGGTCTTGATTTTAGGTTGATGATTAACTACGCAAACGAAACATGAACACAGAATAATTTACAGAAATTAACCAAAGACTATAGATATACAAATACAAATAAACACAGAAAACAAAAGGCATTACAACTCAATTCTAACAGAATTCTCTCTCGCTTTATTCAATTTGAACAACTAAAAGCAAATACTTTGGCACTTTCGATATTACAGTAAAAACTAATACATAGAGTGCGCTAGGTGTGCGATCGGTTTGCAAATCTATTTAAGTTATATGTGTGTAATCGGTAGAGTTTCCGACCTTTGACTAGCAAAACAGTCGCTGATTTTGCTACAAATTATTGCATTCAACATTACATCTCTGCAACAGCTATATGATATAGTAATTGTTTATAATTATTGGTATTGGTATAGTATTTTAGGTAGGCATAGTTATTGTAGTACTCGCAAGTAATTTCTCTCGATTATCGACAATCCGTACGCTTATATAGAGCTTAAACATTTACCTTAAATCCTAAGCGATTCAAGTTAATTCATAATTCCGTTTTCAAGTTAAACTTCTAGCGGTTTCTTACATACATATAAATGTGCGTGGGGTCTTGTAAAACTAAAATTAAAGTCTTCTTATCAGCACGTTTAAGTACACGGTTCTCAAGTTTCTGAGTTTATTTACAAATGAGTGAACACACCATATTCCAAACACCCCTTACGTTACTCTCGATCGATTAAGAATATTTCGGAGCACATTGTCTGAATGCTTTTTCCTTAATGATCAGTCATAAAGGCCAGGATCAAACCAGTCACTGCCATCTTTGTTAGGTCATTTCAGGATATACTGGGAAATTGAATCTACGAACGTAAGCATTACCTAAATTCACAAAGAGTATCTCTCACAGTTGGGAACACAATTAAAATAATTGAAATTCATGGATGAGGCTTCGATTCATGGCCTTGCCGGAGCAAGGTGAACATTGGTCTGGTTTCTACGTTCTCAGATCTAATTTGGAGCTATAACCTACTATTCTGCTCCGTTTCGAATACAGCTGTTTGAATGTCGTATCTTAGACTTAGACGTATTTGGGTGGCGTTAGATATCTTAAACATCAGTCACCTGATGGCTGGCAGTACAAATAATAGCGTGCGGCATTGTGGCGGGAGCGGAGTTGCGTCGGCCGCGCTCCACTGCCACCTGCTGCTGGTTATGCTGATGCTGTTGATGCTGATACGGAAGCGGCTGTAGCTGCTGCTGGTTACTACTGCTAGGACTACGACTACGCGGAAGGTAATGACTAGGAGCAAGGCTACTGATGGTGCTGGCCTGCAGCTGCTGAAGGGGCTGTTGCCCCTGGCCCAGCGGCAAGGCCACTACAATCACGGGCACCACCTCCTCGATGGAGGGCGGTTGCTGCTGGGCAACAGCCATAGCGGCAATGGGCGCTGTGTGCTGCGGGCTGGGGGTTTGGTAGATTTGGTCACCCACCACATATCCGTAGAACTTGAGCACGTCGAGCTTGCACATGGGACAGGTTCGGTGCTCAATCAACCACGGATCGATGCAGTTTTTGTGAAACTCGTGTCTGAAAAGAAGATTTTGGTTAGTATTGCCTTAAGGAAAGCTATCGAGCTAGTCGCTTACTTGCAAGGCAGTATCCGAATGGTGTCCGTCGGCTTGTAGGCCTCGATGCATATAGCACAGCAGTCACTGTCCACGTCCTTTTCGTCGCTGATTTTCCCCGTCTTCGTTGGTATCTTCATGATGGCTTTTTTGGTCACGGAGCATAAATTGCGCTGCGAATCGGTCGAAGGCCTTTATATAATTCTATGATCTGTAAATCGGCTCCCTTACCGATTGTTGGTCCTTTGCCTGCATATACCGGAACCGCTGGATATAGTAGAAGATGAGCCAGACCAGCGAAATAATCATCAGCACAATAAAGGATATCGACACGAATAGCACCGACGTCCTAAAGAGAGAAGGGAAGATTGGTCTTAGCTAAGTTTCTTGGAAAGAGCGATAATAGTAGGAATTATAAATTTATTTGAAAATTCGGAGAGATATTTTCATTATATTTTACCCAGAGATATGAAATGTTTTTTTTTTCTCAACTTAGTTTTATCTTTAATTTTTAGCGCGAGCGTTCCTTAAGCTATCTAGCTGATTCTTTTTATTGTTGTATTTTATTTTATACATTTTTTTTTTATTTTTACACTTTACCCTAATTTTACATTGCTTTGCTTAAACTGCTTTGACCAAACTGCTTTACAAACCACTTCTATGCCGACTGCCATTGTACTGCTATACCGACATGTAGTCAAGTAGGTCGTTTGGCCGCAATGCCGCCGCCAGGGGACGTAGCTCAGTGGTAGAGCGCTCGCTTCGCATGTGAGAAGTCCCGGGTTCAAACC
>JAEIHY010017662.1:0-49539 GCA_018904565.1 Drosophila tsacasi | reverse complement strand
ACGGGCTAATTCACTGAAGTCTTCATGAAGGAGTTGCAAATGAGCTGAAGCTCCGCCTGCTGAATGACCAATGACCACGATATTATCCGGAAGACCGCCGAAGTGAGCTATGTTGCGTTTGATCCATTGCAGAGCTAATCGTTGATCCTTAAGGCCGTTGTTCCCGGGCAACTCCCGATCTCCGGTGCTCACAAAGCCCAATGGGCCAACACGGTAATTTATTTTTACCAAAATTAAAGTTCCAGCGCTCATAATGTACTCGTGTCCATTGAAAGAAGAGCCACCGAACATAAAGCCACCTCCATGAAGTAGGACTAGAACAGGAAACGACTTTCGACTGCTGCTTTTCGGTTTATAGATGCTAACAGTGAGGCAATCCTCCTGACCCACTAGCTTATTGTCTCCGTCGATAAATTGGTTCCACTGCATGCACGGCACAGGAGGCTTGGTCGCATCAAAATTCTCCGCCCACTGGCGACTATATGGACGTGGAGGTTCGAATCGGAGTTCGCCGGTTGGAGGCTCGGCGTATGGCACCGATTCGTAGCTGTAGTAGGTGCCATTATCCCTTCCGCGTAGTTTTCCATTCGGTATCTCAACAATCAACGGATCTGATTCGAGGACTGGAGTTATCCCTGGTGAGTTTATACACACAAAAAACAAGCAACTCAACAATCTTAAGAAGCACATGTTCGAAAATGCTACGAGTGTGTAATGCGACTGCCAACAAACAAGGTTGGCTCATCGCTTTATAGCCCAAATAACGCGCCATCTGGAAATTAAAAAAAAAAAATAAATCAAACGCGTTTTGAGACGGTTTTTAGGGGTAAACGATGATGACAAACGGTCATTTGGTTTATTTGCAATTTAGCGTTCAAATAAAAAATACACCGAGAATATTATACACCTCAGTTTACCAAAATATTAATAAGAAATAACATAACAGCATTTTAAAAGATTGTGCTGCTTTATTCAAATGTATAAGCTTAGGGAAACTCAACATATTGCTTATTCTCACAACCGTCTCGAGTTATCGAAAGCAAATTAAAGGTCTCACTATCGACATTATCCTGGAAAGTGCATTCCCCGTAGGTGAGAATGCCTTCACCGCTGACAGCAAAGTCCGCCAACATCTTTATGAAGTTCTTAGAGATCACTTCCTCATCCGGACGTAGCTGCGGATTTCGTGCTATGTTTCCAAATATCAAAAAGTAGTCGTCTCCGTGCACAGTTCCTATAAAAATCGTGATATTAAGAACATAAAATTCAACTAAACTCTAGAAACTGACCGAAATTAATATCCCTCCTTGTGGTGAGACCCTGTGCAATTCCTTTGTCCGCCGGATTGTCATAGACAAACGAGTAGGCAGGACTTTTTCCGTATTTCCGGTGGAGTTCCAACGAGTCCTGTGTGCTGTTCTTGAAAAGGATGTCTGTAAACAACTGCTGCAGGTCCAAATAGCTATCCACGTTAAACTGTCGATCTCCCAGGTACTCCCACCTTAGTTTCCAAGAGTATTCGTCCATTTCCCTAATGGTGTTCTTAGAGTCCCGATAGAAGAGCAGATATGGTGCCCAGTCAAACCAGCGATCATTCAGCTCCTCGATCAATGTCTTCCCGGGTTTGTTGCCTCCCTCTAGAAGTAAAGCGGCATTGTAGCCCCCATCTTCCGTCACGTATGTCACCGCCCAGGGCACTTGTCCGAACTTTCCGCTCTTGATTACATCCACGGGATCTTGCGTGAGGAAGGCATCTGCTGCTTCAGGTGGCTCTACCACGGGCCCAAAGGGCGTAAAGGGCACATACGAGAATATGAGGAAGTTACGCACAGCAGTCACTATTTCGCCAGCTGGCTTAGACTTCAGGCAACTCTTGAGGGCAGCAGAGTCCTTGGCCAGTCCGCAGCCCACAATGCGGCCCAGGTTGAAGGCTCGTCCGCGGGCACCTTTCTGGACAACCCAGGGATCGAGGGCGTTGCCGCTGAAGGAGATCGCAGCTCTGGCCAGCTTACCGAAATCCTCACGGAGCAATTGTAGATGGACAGAGGCTCCTCCGGCGGAGTGTCCTATAACCAATATATTCTCCGGTTCTCCTCCAAAGCTGGCTATGTTTTGTCGAATCCATTGCAGGGCCAGCCGCTGATCTTTTAGGCCGTAGTTTCCGGGCAAATCCGTGTCACCGGTGCTCGCAAAACCCAGTGGGCCCAGGCGATAGCTTATCTTCACCAGGATGAAAAGGCCCTCCCGCATCACGGCTTCGTGATCGTTCTGAGCAGCTGCTCCGAACATAAAGGCGCCGCCATGAATGTGTGCCACCACGGGAAAGCTGTTCCTGCTGCTGTTCTTCGGCTTGTAAATGCTGACGGTCAGGCAGTCCTCTGCACCGGCCAGTTTGTTGTCTCCCTGGTTGAATTGGTCCCACTGCAAACACACCGCTGGCGGTTGAGTGGCATCGAAGATGTCCGTCCACTTTTGCTTGTAGGCCTCCGGGGCCTCGAACCGGAGATCTCCCAGCGGTGGCTCAGCATAGGGTATCGCCTCGTAGCTGTAGTAGTTTCCATTATCGCGTCCTCGCAGCTGGCCATGCTGGAGCTCGATCAGCAGCGGATCGTTCGCATCTGTGGCAGAGGAACCGATCCATAGGCAGCTCAGGAAAAAGAACAATCTCGCGGCGTTCATGGTGCTCACTCCGTGAAATCCAGAGCACAACTATCTGGAGCAGTGGCGATAGAGGCGCTTATATTCGATCCGTCGGCTTATCGGAGGGTGGCGGCCACCTGTCCAACTAGTCGCAATTGATCTGGGCACGCCACGAGATTAGGAGATTTCTCATGCTCTCTGTTGATTTGGGCATTACTCTTGTCTGGACAGACGGTTATCCGTTTGATAACCGAATGCAAATTAAGGCAGCCTATTGCATGAATATAGCCTGTTTATTTTTTATTTAGACACGTATCCCAAATGCAACTGCCAATCCCACTTGATCCCAGCTCTGTTATTATATGCACAATTCCCCTCAAGTCAACTTGATTAATTACGTTTTGCTTTTATTTTCATCTATAAATTTACACAGATGTCCAGATAATAGAAATTTAAACGGAATAGCTAAAAATTAAGTAATCTATTGCATGCAAAGTTTACAAATTTTTAGAAGTTTATCTAATCCTATTTGATTGTTGCATTTATAAATATGTATTATTGCTTTTTAATATCTACTCTATAAGCAATGGTTCACAATATTTAAAGTTTGAGCTACAAAGTAATTATTCAAAACAATGACAGACTTGTACATTATTGTTCGTATTGATAAGACGAGCAAAGGCACCATTCAGAAAAATTTCTTTTGAATATATAATATATTTTTTTAATTAGTTTTTTAATTAGTTTTTTTTTGTAAATTAAAAGGCGTTAAAACCAGCTAGACTCTTATCGCGGCTATAACAAATTATATTTAAAAAAGCCCAGCTTTGAAGCTTTACGAATCTAATTTAAAAAAATAAGCTTCCTTGACTTCTAAAAAAATGTCACATAAATTCCGGCGTTTTCTAAATTAGAAAGCATTCTAAAATTATAAAGGTAAAATTAACTTTACCCTTATAGTCCTAATTAGCACCACATTTTTATATAACCATCTGAACATTAAGAATAGCTGATCCCCTTTTTATTCTTAAACCAACTAATAAAATTGTTCCAGTTCAGTATTTGTAAATTATGTTTATATTGGGTATATAACAGACATAAATTTGTAGTAAATTAGGTTACGAGTGTATATATATTACAAGTGTATTATAAGGTAAAGGAACTTAGTTTATTCCTTTTGAGTAAATTAAGCATAATGACCAAGGATTAGTGGTTGCCCCTTAGAACTCAATAACTCCCGGAAGATATTTGTCAATCAAGGTCTGATAATAAGGCCACAAGGCATCAATATCTGGAACCACCTCGCTCTTGGTGTATAAATCGTAGCGACTGCAAGGATTTACTTTAATATAAGGCAAACAAATAAAATTTAAAATTAAATACTCACTTGAAGATCAAGACCCACTTCTTGGTCTCTGCGTCCTTGGCAGCCTCCAGGTGCTTGTAGTCACCGCCATTGTGCCACGGATAGAACGAATGGAAGCGAATGATGTTGCAGGCCACATGGGGCAGCTTGGTCTTGTTGTGCTTCAGCACATTGTACATGTACTCATCGTGACCCCAGGACATCAAGAGGTTGTCCACGCCGCAATTGGGTTTGTAGATGCCGTACTCCGTGTTGTAGGCGGGATTATCTCCATCGGGATTGCCCTCGAAGCTCTCATCCCGATAGACGATACTGTCGCCCCACCGGCAACCCACGGCGAATGTATCGCCCACCACAGCCCACTGGGGCTCATCGTAGAAGGCCATTATCTTGCCCAGATCGTGAATGAGGGCTGTCAGATGGAGCCAGTCGTGCTCCGGGAACTCAGCTCGTGCACGCTCTGCTGCCTGGAAGGCGTGAATAATATTGGGCAGATCCAGATCGGGATCGGACTCGTCCACCAGATCGTTCAGCTTCTCCAGAGCTTCGCGCACCGTCATTTTAATGGTGTTGAACTTTAGCCAGCGATCACGGCGTCCTGGAAAAGTGATAAGGTAACTAATGAATAATATCCCTTTGTGTAAAATTTATTCAAGGATTTATAAAAAGAATTCCACATCATTTGTTGTTAAATTTAAATGTCGATTCCACAATTGAATATAGTTTCTTACCCTTGACAAAGTCCACGGTCTGGTTCAAGTGCATCTGACGATAGGTCTGGCGCACGCGCTCCTTCAAGGGATCGGTGGTGTCCACACTGTAGTCGCGGAACTTGGAGGGATTTTTGTCAGCGAATGTGGGCTCTGGCCGCATCAGCTCCGAGGGATCCAGAAGGTGGACATGGTGCTAACATTTAGACACCAAAATAAAGTAATGGAAAACACTTTGGAAACAAAAAATTATTTACCTCCGTTAGAATTCTCATATTGACGAATTAAAACTTAAGGACGTTAAGTATTATTTCCTGAACTTGAATCTGATTTTGGGTAGCACCGCGCGTTTGAGCAAGCAAAACACTTTTGAATCGCTGGCCGCTTAGACCCCACACTTTTATAGTCTGCCGTCCATTGGAAATTTAACGGAATTCACAATCACAATTTCGTTCCGTATAGTACACACTCTCTTCTCTCCTAAGTGTACTCGAAAATGATTTATAGTATTTTTGTTATTTTTCAAAACACGAGAGTCGCCTGCACCGCTTCCCGTGCTGCTTCTCCCTATACATTATCAGAGCTATGGCTAAGGCCCGGCTCAAAGATTTTGTACTATCTTGTAAGAGGGGAAAAACGTTGGGCCCTTTCCTTGCATAAGATTTAATAATAATTCCTTATCAGGATTCTGGGGCGCCTACACAACGCCGGTTCTACTTATCTAGAGCTGCGTTTCATTTCAGATCCACAGAGTCGTAAAACTGGAAGCTGCACTTGACTGATAACGCCTGATCGCATACATAATACTCGTGAGTGTGTATATCTGGATCAAGTGCAAGGCCGCCGGTTTGGATTACGAGACAGGGACTGAGCGCTTCTTAAGGTCGTTGAGCGAGGATTTGTAACAATTCCTGAATGTATAAGGGTACAATCGAACGAATTTATTCAATGTTTCTCAAGGGGTTTTAAGAATAATGGAGATATGTATGCTAGTATTCATTCCTTGCTTGTTCTTAGTAGAATATCAATAAAATATATACTATAGGCATACTCATTTTTGTGTCCTATGCATTACATTGTAATCAATATGATGAGTCCGAAAGATAAAGCCTATATTTTCATTAGAGAAGCAATAAACGTAATGGATCTCTAGTTCTCAGGGGTTTAATTTTTTACATATCGATTTTTATTTTATAGAAAATGCGGATAGATAAGTTAATGTCTTTTTTCCATTCGGAGTATTAAGTTCTCAAATATACCATAAAAAATATTATATTAATCTCTGAAGTTATTTCGACATAAATGTATTTTCTAATGTAAACTTTGAAACTAAATTCAATTGTAGAGACAAATCCTGATCATTTAAATTTTCCAAGCTTTCTGAGAAGAAAATATCGTTTCACCTTCAAGCATGTTTAGCATGTCTTTGGCGAATGTCCAGCCTTGGGTTTGTTGTTTTCCCTTCGGCTCAAATGTCACGAATTTTAGCCCCCTAAATTCCTCCGATAGCTCTCGGGGCTAAGGCTAACCTTGAACAACCGCCAGAAAGGCAGAGCCGCAGGTTTCGTAGCCAAAAGCCAACGCTCCAGATCCAGCGCTCGTTTCGGACGTCTAAAAGTAGCAACAAAGCCCCGCAATCTGGGTACACAGTCATCAAGCTAAAGCTTAATGTGCCATCAAGGGGGGGATTGCCTAAAGAAAAGTTATCAGTCCGCCGTCTACATGACGTCGATCCCTGATTCGATCCGATCCGGACTCACACACGCCGCAAGTGCGAACTACAAAATTTTCGATTTCACACTGCCCACGAAGGGGCGGACTGATCGCTGGAGGCTATTCCGAGGCGTGGATCTGGGCCGGAGGGGCTTGTTCCATGTTTCCCAAGGCGCAGTATCGCGCCGCTCGTCACCAGAGGGGTCAGTTTGTAACGAGCGCTGTCAATAAATCTTATCACCTAACGTATTAGGGGAGCAATTCGCACGGAACTCGAGGGTGTGGAGGCTGGGGAAGCAATGGAAAAGTTTCATAATATTTATATTGATGCTGAATGCTGCTGGGTGTCATCAATTAAGTCAGAACGTTCCGGGGAATGCAATTAAAGGGAAGCGGAAAAGCGGACTTCACAGCCAAGTCAATGTAATAATAAATGGAAACTGTTACGTTTTGCAATTTATATATTTATAGTATTCGCTATTTTCTATCTAGATATTATTTCCATTTCCTTCCCAATGGCATTGACCCCAAGTTCTAGGCCAAATGGCAGCAGTATCAGGCAGATCGATCGCATTAATAAACAACAATGATAAGCCAATTAAAAAGCCACAAATTATGCTATAATTAGCCGGGGGATCATACGTAAAGTTCAAGGGGTCACAAGGACAAGGCGTCCAGACGCAGAGTGGAGCCAAATGACAAACAACGATGATCAATCCGTTTTGAAAAATACAGTGAACTACTGCCTTGACTCACAGGATTTACCTACTTCAGCAGAACCTTGTGACAAGTTAAATAATATCGAAGCTACAAGATATGGTCTCGAGATCAAATAATAATGTTAATTATTATCTATTTAAATTCTCTGCAAGGGTATAAAAATAAATATAAATTTAATATCTCATCGACATCTTTGCTTCCGGTGTGTGTTTTATAGAGAGTCTTCACCGTTCTTACTACGAGCCATAAATAATTTCTAATAAATCATGTTCGCGAGCTCGACTTTCGCCAGACGAACTCTTCGACTTGTATTCAAAAGTTGATATTTCGCTGATAGATTTGTGCACATGTTTGCAATAATTCATTAGGTTTGGGACAGTTTAGGTCAGAGGGTCATCAAAAGTACACTCGGCTGCCAGATCAAGATTATTTTTGAGCTGATTCCTAGAATGTGCCAACTATATAACATATATCGAGGAAATAATAATATTCGGTAGTTATAAAATCTAAACTTACTTTGGCTCAATTGTTTATTTTTTATGCATTAATATTCTATCCATAGCTATTAATTTATTACCTTACCGTGCTAGGCTATAAAGATATCGATTTGTAGTACAAATTTATCAACTAATTGATTTCATACACCAAGTGCACATAGGATGATTAAAGATGAGGGATGATTCACTTTGGTGCAAACTTTTATTATAGCAGTTTAAAACAGTTAAATCGCGAATCGTGTTGCAAATCGCGAATCGCCTAAAAGATACTTTATTATATAGAAATAAATAGGAAACCCCAAAAGCTTATTTTTTTCCTGCAGAAATTAATTGAAATGTACAACAATTGGCAAAGGGTGGAATAAACGGAAACCAAGGTGATAAAGTGGTCTCCAGGTATCCCCTTCTATATTCATTTTTAAATATCTATATATACCACCAAATAATGAATACTATAATTTTTGAGGATTTGTTTCAGAGGATCCCCTACAATATTTATAAGCGATAACTATAATGAATCTTAATTTATATTTAATAAAATTCACCATAAGACAGAAAAAGCAACTGCCTTGATTTACTAAACAGCTTCCAGGCATATTTATTTTAAAGTCCACTATGGGAGCTTTTTAATTTAATTAATTACAAAGCCATTTAAAAGTAGAATTCCCATTGATTAATAACAACTTTTGTTTCTTTTTATTGTACACATACAAATAATTTAATTGCGAAAAAAATACTTTTAGTAATTTACTTAACGCTGACAATTCGTTCATATTAAATAAAAAATTTATTTGATTAAAGCTATCGCTTTTAAAACAAGTGAATACTCTTAAAGCCGTCTCACGCTACGGCAACTCACGCAAATATAATTTAAAAAACAAATACATTTCATTACAGCTTAATGTTTGCCAAAGCCTAAAGCTAGAATACACGAATATAAGGATTTGCTTGTGCGCCAAGCTTGTAAAATCACAATGTGCAATGCCAGGTGGACGTCTCCCTCCGCACTGAGGAGACGGATATGGAACGTCCTCTTTGGACGGATTGGGGTTCGGGTAAGGATACGGATACGGATACGAGTACAATGCGGTTGACAGTCCCGGCGAGAGGTGCTGCATAATTGATGAGTGGGGGTATCGTGCCAGCTGAGGCTCCGTTTTAATAATTACTCCGCCTGCCCCGCCAGTTTTTTTTTGTCTCCGTTGGTATATGGGTGTCCTGCCGGCAGGACCCCGTGCCGAGGAAATTACTAGACGGAACAGGATTCGTGCTTGGAACAACAAACAACGTCGGCGTGGAGAAGGAGCAGAACATGTAAATTGCAGCGCCTAATTGGACGCCTAAGCGCGCAGCTCAGGCATTTAACGATTTAACCTTCGATTCCCCATCGCAGGGCTCTAATTAAAAACCCCTGAAAACGGTTGCTCTTAGCAGGGTCAAGAGGCCAAAGCCGGGGAGCAGGGCTTTCAGGAAGTGGGGCTCCCACCTGCCAGCCGCGTTGGCCGCATTGACAAACGGTATGGAGCCCATATTGAAAAGCGGAGACTCCACAAGGTTCTTGTACAGAACGCGATCGTTGAGGGGTTGAATGGGGCGGAAATTATTCTTCAAATGGTCATCGTTGGCTGTCAGCAGGCGGAAGGCACTTAACTGGCAGGGGGAAAAATATGAGCATAATTAATTGATAACCATTTTATTAATAATTATTAATTCTAGACATTTACCTGCTTCTCCGTGATGTCGATGGGTTCCGTAAAGTCAATCCAGGTGACCTCCTCGCTGCATGGCGGAGTGGTCAGCGAACCAGTGTAGCTGTAGTAGCTTTCCAAACTATCCGAAACGTACTCTCCCAGGGCTACTGGTTCCGTCATGTTCACCGTCTTGCCCTTCCGGTCAATCTGAGGTAGTAACTTTGCGAAGGCCTCATAGCCTCCAGTGGACTTCGAATTAATCTGGTGAATTACAATAAAAATACAGTCAATAATAAATTTCATAACCTCATTTCAGACACTCATCTCACCTTAAAAAAGAAGGCCATAACGGCAATGCCATGATCCTTATCCAGCGCACTAGCGAAATCCGGATACTCCAGGTTCCTCAAGACCACATGCAGCTCGGCGGGATAGGCACGGTTATCAATCAGATCCTCGCTGCCCACCGTATCGTTCTCACCCCAATGGAAGTGGAACTGCTCAAACTGGTAGCCCAATAGGGTCTTTTCCGACAATGGTCCTCCCCTCACACTCGGCACTTTGTCCTCGTCGTAGGTCAGCTTTACCAGCACCGTGTGGCCATTGTTTGTCATCTGGAAATTCTTGGGCTTCACGTGGAAATTCAAGAACTCCAGCTTTTCAAACTTCTTTTCCACGGCATTGACCAGATCGATGTTAATGGGACTCTGGTGCTTGCCACTGCAGCGGGCATAGTCCTCGCTCCAGTGTTCGGGTCCATGTCTGCCCTCGTAACCAAAGTCCTGGGCCAGGACAACCGAAGCTAAAAAAGACATATAACCAGTAAGTAAAAGTTGAAAAAAATATTCACAAATCGAATAAATAATGTGGATCTTTGTGGTAAATTGATTTCAATCTGTGAGAAAAGCAAACAGAGACGGTTAATCGAACTCCCGCAGGTGCTAATTCGTTGAATGTCTGTGACATTTCGTGACATCGAGTGGGTTACCAGTTTAACCAAGATATCAACTATTTTCGGACGCGGCGAAAGCTATAAATAAGATATATGTGTGTCCTATTAATTTTGCACATTTTATCAATGCGGTGACGGTGCCTGTCGTCACTGCGAGGGATTGAGTTCAAACAAAACTAGACAGCCGTAATTGCTCATTCAATTAGCATCAATCGAGGGACAATTAGCCATGTAAAGTTTATTGCAGCTTGCCGGGAGTACCTCTGTTTAATATTCCGCCCTTTGGAAAAGGGGTGCAGTTGTAATCATGGGCTGTGTAATACTTTCAATTTCCAAACAAAACACTAAACATTCAAATCAGCATACAAAGTGCTAACGAAATTAGCGAAACGCTTCGCCCAAATTATTTTCCATTAACAGCTTCCCCTGATTTATGGCGAATTTAAGTAAATTATAGACTAATTTCTATTAGCAGCCTGTTTAGTGTATTGTTCCAAGATTAGCTCACACTGTTATTAAAGTTAAATCAAATTAATAGCCTGAGATAATTGAGCAAATTTTATAAAGCAAAAAAAAAGTCCCTCTTTAATAGTAGATGTTTTTGTGCCTATAAAATCATGCGTTGTGCTGGTGATCATCATGGACAATGGTGAATAATCAAGAAACCAAAAACTATGATAGCCAGAAGCTTGAATGACCACTCAGGTGACCAGCTCTTAACTGGCCAGAAATAAACAAACATTCGTATCGCAGACAAACTATATTTTACAATTTCTGATACGCGTAAGATGGTCATTAAAACCTCACACTGTGATTTTTGTTATACTTTCTTGTTGATTTATAACAAAGATAACCGTGAGACTTATGAAATTATAGTGATTTATTTAAGCACTTTTTTTCTGTAGAGTCTAGCGACAATGTAACAATCCAGTTACTTTTGGTGGCTACACTGCGAACAGAAAAATATTTTGACTAAGCTTTTCATTTAAGAAAAAATTAATTTATTATATTTTTAGTAAGCTCACTTGCAAATTTATTATTTTTAATTTTCCCTTGATAAATTTAAAAAATGTTAATACAGTTCTTTGACCTTTTTAAGCTAAATCAAATCAGAAAGGCTCTCATAACTACACTTCTTTCACATTTCTTAGTAGTATATCTTAACTTTTCTCCTTTATAAAAAAATAATGTAATTTCTTTAAAATTTTCTCTCCGTGTTGCATCGGCTATCACAGTCCTGACAATTGTTTAAATATTTGCTGCACTTAGTTATGAAAACACTAGGCCGCCAGAGATGATAGTAATGCCAGTCTCGTATCTTGATTAACGCATATTCGGTCAACAATTCCTTACGATCACATTACACATCTGTTTTTGCCTCATAGCTCACCGCAAATCAAGATCGGGGCAATGGCAAATGCCAGGGGGAAATGGGTGCGACACCTCCTCCACATGGTTGCGCTGCGACACGGAGTCACTTTCCCGGAACTCTGACCGCCTTATCAGGGTATCAGGGCACTGTCACCGATCGCGGCTAATTTACGAACTGTAACTATTTTAAGGCAGACCACAAATCCGACGGCTTTGCGAGGTATTCCCGTTCCGCACTGTCCCACTGTCTTTTTTCCGTGCTCACCCGCCGAACGCGGTCACACAACTGCGGTTAGGGCCTCGTCGACGCCGCAACTTATATCGCCTCGATGGAGGCGGAGGTGGAGGCTACTACAGTGTTGTTCCGTCGCCAATTGAGTTGGAGCCGGGGGGATAGGACAGCTACTACTACTGCTAGCCACTCCAGTGCTGAAGAAGCGTTCAGCTAATGCCAGACATGGGCGATGAAAATATAATAAAAGGTTAACCATTTCGGTGCCCTAACCCTGCCATTGAAGGGCGGCATATGGAATATTTGGAATTTTCGTATTACTCTTGGTACAATTCCACTCAAAAGTTTGAGCTTACTCAAGTTAATAGCAGCAGCAACGGTAGAATTTCTGGGGTTCTTTCATTATACTGTGAGCTTGAAAGCAGACCTAATGTAGGGTATACTTTTGGAGTCAGAGCTGTGACTAGAAAAATTGTATTATGAAACAATATATACCTATATAAAAATATATAGAAATATAACAAAATATAATCTACATTCTCACCGAAATTACGAATATTTTTTATAAACTTTAATACGTCTTATGTTAATCAATATTTCAAGAACTTCTACGTACTTGTTGCTAATGTCATAACCGTGGCTGTTCGCTGACATTATCACCCTAACCTTTTGATGTTTTCCGTTAGTTTGGCTCCTTGTTTTGCTCTTATGTCTCTTTAATTGCTTCACTATTACGCCACATCCGAGGTAGCAGAGAGTATGCGCGATTCGAGGGGCAAAAAAGAGCCAGGCTTCATGTTTTATTGCGGAATGACTAATTGTGTGCGTGCGTGAATCAAAAGTCGATGAGTAACTGCCGGAATTGGATAGCCGCGATGAAGATGGTAATCCAAGTCGGGGAAAGACCTAGAGGCGACTCTGGAAAGTCAAATTACTATTGTTCGAGTGACCCAGCTAAGAGCTCTCGAGCGAGAGTGAGGACTTGAGGCGCAGCGAGTCGAGTTGAGTTGAGTTCAGTCGAGGGGGTTACAAAACCACAGGCCTTCGATGATCGACAGCAAAAAGCATTGTTCATTTGTGGGTTTTATATATATGAATACATATGTTATATATATATATGTATCTATAACCTTTAGCCCTGCAAAAGGCGGGGGATCGAATCGGGGGCTTATCTCCGGTTGGTTGATACTTAGCCTGATTGCCCGGCTGTTTATCTGGGCATCACATGTCACAGCCGCAAATCGCTGTGCAATGGAAATGTACTATACTGTGCATACTTAATGGCATTACTATTGCATGCTAATCGCATTGTTGCAGCCCGTGTTTGCCTTGCACTGCGTAACCATTTCCCCTGGCATCGAGGGCTTTCGCCGACCCGCGACACCCGAACCCTAACGGGTTAGGCCGATCAATAATACTCATTCTGCTAAAAACTCAACACAAACAGATTAACGCAACGCCATTACATTAATTTGTTCACTGGAAGTTATAAACGTAGCCTTTTATGAGCTCACAATGCCGAAATTTCAAATGTTTTCTTAGAAAGGCTATCAAAGAGTTTCATTTATAAGAATCATTACAAATTATTGCAATGTACGAAGTTATTTTATATAGTCATAGAATTTATGTCTAATTAAATAGACTTTTAGCACTTATAATAGTTAAATTTAAATCAATCTATCAATTAAATTAATTAAATCTGGAATCTAAACTAGCACTGGGCTAAGGTGTTGCCTCTTTAAACGCAGGGCCTGATTTAACTTAGGCGCTTTATAAGCCCATTAAATAATTACATTCAGTTGACAAACAACATTGATATACATATAATATATGGAAACAATTTCCACTCAATTTAATTGACATACAAAACATAAATAAACAATAAAAGTAGTTAACTTTGGGAAACCAAAGTTTGGTTACTCTTACAGGAACCGAATTTTATATATTTATCATAACAAAGCCAAAAAAGGATTCATTTAAGTTTGGAAAGATTTTATATTCTAGTTTTTATAAGGTTAACAGATAGGCAATATGAGTTAAAGATTAAACAAAATTTGCATTTTTTTGCGAATGTTTGAAAATTTCAATGAAGTAACCCCTTATAAAGATTACAAAAATAAAAATCGTAAATTATGTTTGTCCCATTCATGTTTAGATTGATTCAGCTGTTGATGCTGATAAAAAATATATAGAATATATATGTAGCAAGCTACTGACAAAAATTATACTACTCTGTAAGTACATAAATATCATAATAGAGAACTTGTTGCATTATCCAATTCATATTGGTCAAAAGGAAGATTAATAAAATATATAAAATCCATCACATTGATTGCTGCTCGCTAAAGCCCAGAACCTTATTTTTTCATACTTTTCCGTGATTTTTTAACCCAATTCCACCATCCACTCACCGCGTCGATTACTGACTCATCCCGCAAAAGTTCGGCGGCTTTGGCAGTGGAAATTTTCGGGCGAAGCTGTTAAGCATTTGCATTGTCGTAGATTTCAGATCTCGGAGACTTGGGCAACCGGAGCTGAGGCGTGTATTAAAACGACCTCCGAAATGTATGGTTCCACGAGCACAGTCTACAATCTGGAAAAGTTAAAGCTGCGCGCAGAGAACACTTACGCTTATGCCCCGCTTTATAACAGACTCTTTTTGTATTCTTATTATTTGTACAAG
Organism: Drosophila tsacasi; assembly: GCA_018904565.1. Lineage (NCBI taxonomy): Eukaryota > Metazoa > Arthropoda > Insecta > Diptera > Drosophilidae > Drosophila > Drosophila tsacasi. The sequence continues at coordinate 34,964 of JAEIHY010017662.1, read as the reverse complement.
TCACTAATTACTCTGCTCGGATTTCACTTTTTTTCGTATTTTTTAGGTTTACGGAACCAGAAGTACACGCCGGGACGGAGACAGAGACAGAGACCGAGTGGGAGAGAGAGTAAGTGCTTTTTTCGTGCTTTGACTTACAAACTGAAAACAAAATATACTACCAACCGGCGGCGAATGCGTAAATGTTGTATAATTTAGTCCCCACAAAGCAAAACTTTTAATATCTAACCCGGGAAGACAACACACGTCGGCTTATTGGTGTGTGTGTGCTGTGCACAGACACACCTGTCAGTGCGTGTGTGTCGCAAAGTCGAGGGTTTGAATACTCTTCTTTTACGGACTTTAGAATTTTACAGATTTTTTTAAGTATCCCATTTTAGGATAAACAGATAGCATGACAGATTATGGATTATATTTCAATATAATAACTATTTTACTTGTACTACCTATTTGTTTTATGTAGTAAAATATTAAACAATTATTCAAAAGTTGTTCTTTCTGTTCAGACAAAAAGTATAAGCAAATATATGTCACAGGTTAGAAGAGTATTTCAATTTCAAATTGGAAAATACCTTAACATCCATTAGAGCTGAACGTTTTTTTTTTATTTTCCCTGATTACAAGTCCCCACTTTGGCCAAGTTTAACCAGGAGCAAACAGTCAGCTCAAAACAAAAATAAAACATAAAAACAAACACATAAAATTTCAAGCAAAACAAAAAGTACAAAAAATAAGCATAAATCGGCACAAATGCAAGGGGGTAACGTAATCCAGAGCATTACCCGTAGTTGTGGGCCGGTCTGCCGTACGCCAGACTATACGGGACAGCAATTATTGTTGGTCAGCGAGCTGCCTCTGAATCCAGAATCTCGGCCAGAATCCAAATCACAACCAGAAGCCAACAGTAAACAGGAATTTCATCAGCAGCCACATCAATAATCATTCGAATTAGACGAGTGGCTGGCATTTGCGACGAGGGGATAGTAGGGGTAAGCGGCCTTTATCCGTATTTATTTTTAATTAAAGTGCAACTGCCGACGAGCTTGCGGCTGGCTTTGCTCAATTTACGGGCTCTGAAATGGTTCATGATGACGATGACGAAGCCCGACCCGGGAAAATGCTGCCGGTTTGTCAGTTTGTCATCACCGCTCGAACTAAACTATTTCGCGCCGCAGTCAACCGCATAAATTCCCCAAAAAAACAATAAGCCAAGGTGTTTATGCGCTGGCTAAAACTGTGTTATTAATTTTTTAGATTTATAGACCTTATATAGGAATTATAAGGAGAAATTAGGTGTGGTACTTTAATAAATGCTTTTTTATAAAATGCTTAAAAGTTGTTTGATTAAGTAAAGATAACATTATACAAATCAATTAATTTTCTTAAATTTTTCAAGCAATGTAAGACTAGACTTCTCTTCTTCATCTTCAATAGGTATTTAATTATTTTTTTCTTTATACAAAATTGAAGTTAAAATAGTTTCCCTGAACTCCATCCTTCATGCTGCTATGCAAACCTGTTATCGACGCCCCCCATAAACATCTGCATTGTTGAGCATATTAAATTAAAAGCGCCTCTGCAGGCTGCGGCTCTTTAGGCACGCACACCTGCAACCTCAACCGAGCACTCCCCCCCGGACTTTAACACCTCTTATCAGTGAACCCCCCACAGCTGTCGGAAACGGGAAACCCATTAGAAACGACCGAATCCCCAGAGCCAATGACTGACCAGTTGCGAGTTGCTCCGAAGCAGATACAAAGATACACTCTTCGTCGCGCTTCGCGAGTTCAAGAACAACACTCAAGTGGCAATAATGAAATCTGAAAAGCCTTGGCAAATATGAGGCATCGGGCCAGGTTAACAGGGAAAACCACAGGCTGCATGACTTAAGAGAGACCAAGGAACTTTCTCTTTCGCGCCTGCTCGCTCGTTACATTTCTCTTCGGCGATGTGGCATCCTCCGCTCGGCAAAAGGATGCCGCCGACAAGCAACAATTTTCATTGATAAAAACACCAGCTGCTGCCTCCTGGGGCTCAGTCGTACGCGAGTCCTCAGTCAGTTAGCTTGCAGCTCTGGGAATAATCGGGTCATCGGAGACTGCAATCCCCCAGCTGGGGAATTGGCGGTTTAATTAAAAATTGCGTATACGCCGCGTGTAAACAAAGTAATAGCTCTAGCGTGAAAGCGTGAAAGCGTGAAAGCCGCTAAGTCATCAAAGGAACAACCAAAGCCGCTTAAAAATTCACGAGTATAACTTTTCCGGGTAATCGCCGAAAATCGAGTTAAAGTTTCGAGTCCGTTTGGCGCCATTTGGCAATGGCCAACTTCGAACCTGTCCGATGCCAAACTGCAAAGTGAACTTTGTAAAGATTCAGTTTTTCACAGAACCAAGTGGTCTTGGCTAAAAGAAGTCCCAGTGCCAGTTGAAAAGGACGCAATTGCAGTTGAATAAAAGTTGCACTGGGAAATGTACAAGCGAAAATAAGCATTGTGACCTTTTTAAGTTGGCGAAAACAAAAATAACTCAATTGTCACAGCAGGTGAGCAGCACGCGTCCTTTTCATTGCACAATTTCCTTATTTAAATCTAAATTTTCCTTGTATTTATGCAAACAGCTTGAGTCCTTTGATCGCACTTGTTTAACTTGGAATTTGTTGCCGAACTGTATTTGCCTTGGAACATTTCGGCTGTTTACTTTTGTTGACGCTTCTCACAATTACAAGAGTATTATCAATCACGAAGTTCCCAGCGAGTATTTGCATTTGAAATGTTTTATTCAATACAATATTATGTTCAGTATTCGATCCCAATTGCAAATTGAACTGTCTCTTGCCTTAACCCGCATTTAAACATCCAAACAGAAATCTCAAATCAGTCCTATTTCAAATCGAATGTCTATATCAGAACGAAATGTAAATGAAACATCAAATACTTTCAAATGCCAAAAGCAAATTCTATAAAATCTGTAAGTCAAACTCTGACACAGAAGCTGGGCCAAATGTCAGATTTAATTAATTTACAGTTTATAATCGGACATCAAATAGCGACGTTTTTATATTAAATTCAAAAGGAAATGCAGTAAATATTTACAGCGTGGTAGTTTTTCATAAAATTGCTTGCCCAAGGGCTTTTATTCCATTTTTAGACATTCTGTGGCCTTACTGGAATTTAGTTCCTCTTTATCTATATAAAAAGCTGTATTTAATTTACAATTGACAATTTAGCTGACTTTAAGGCGTGTAAAGTATAAAAACAGTTTATTTTATAAATTATCTACAAATGGAATAACTTAAGAGATTAAAAACATGCAATTTTACTTAACAAGATAATAACTAGGTAAATTATAAGCATAATTAACCTTAGCTCATGGCTTATCCTCTAAACGCTTTAAACTCTCCTGCAGAATACCTTTTCTTAAATTGTTTTCTTTTTAATTTTCCACTTTCAACAATAGACGGCTCTGTTTACTCAATTTGTCCTAAGGTGATGGAGGTCCTTTCAGATTGTGTACTTATTCTTATTAGCAGAAAAATAATCAAATAAAACGCCTTAGCCGACCATCCGGCAATAAGCTGCTTTTCTAGAGCTTCGTCCTAATGGCAGGAATTGGAAGTGGCTGTGGAAGTGGGACTGTCTACCTGGGGAATTAATGGACAAGTGCAGGCTCCGGTTTGGTCTGGGCTGCTCTCTTACTGGCTATCCGAGTCCTTTTGGCTGATTTCTTTTCGGCTTTGGGCCCTCCTTTGTTTGGCCGACACACCTGAGTGGCGGCATTCCTTGGAGCACTTGCCAAGCAAATAAGACCCGGCATCTCCAACATCCATGAAGTGGTCTTCAGTGGACGGAGACAGCCGCATGTCTTGGGGGCGCTTCTCGAGCAGTTGGCCTCGGAGATAGCTCTTTGGTTTGCTCAGCTCCTCCCCATTCGTCCTCCTTGCTGCACTTGGTCCAACCTCTGCCGTCGCCATATGCAACGCCGAGTGCACTTGACTGTTTTGCCCACATTCTGGGCCAGTTCTGCCGGCTGACTTAGAGACGGTTTGCCGGCCGGTCACAATGGGAATCCGCATCTTAAAGGTGCCGTGGCTTAATTCCAAGCAGATTGAATACTTGACATCCTCTAATGCGGCACAAATCTCAGTTTCAGCTACGTGTCCTCGCTATCTCAGTTTTTCTAGCCATCAGCATTAGTATTCATCACCCTTGCACTGAGGGAAAATGCCACTGAATTTGAAACCATAGTTTATCAGCACAAGAAAGCACTAGGTGAAAATTTTGTAATATCCCAAATAAGTTATAAAATATTAAAGGAAACATCTTAAATTTAATGCAAATATATCTTGATTAATTTTTAAACACAACCTTTTAATTTTACCATTGTTCTTCGTGCATGTTTAGGCTTTTAAGAGCCTGTTGATGATGGCGGCGGCACGGAACTTTTCAGTTCTGTCGCAGCCTTGGGCCGCAAACATTGCATTTAGAATAACCAGCCCAACCAAGCCACGTGCACCAGGGGAATCGGTGGGGATAACGATGTGGCTACGGCTATGGGAATGTGTGAACGGGGCTGGGGAATGTGCTGAGCCTGAGTGCAGATGAGGACTGCAATAAACTGCCATACATAAGTGAAAATTGTGAAATGAAAACTGGCGCGAGCATAAATCAATACACCCATGGGGGTCATGGAATCCCAAAGCAAAAAAAATATATGAAAAGAAGGAAAAACAACATTGAAACCAGGCTCGAATTGGTTTTACCTACTCTTTAATCCTGGCTGTCGCCTTGACTCCATGTCCGCGAATCAGCTGTGCGCTGTATCCCTGCAGCTGGGACAACCCTTTGCATACAGGATATACTTCACATTACACGTCTGATCCGGACACATGTGACTTGGATGCGTGGGTTAGCTGTTGCTAACTCTGGCGAGAATTTGATTTTACAAAAATATGGCTTCTAATGCTTAAGGATAAACGTGATTTTGTGCATTGAGAGGCATTAAAGCGTGCTTCACCACGCGTTTTATAGACATTTTTAAGGGAAAATAATTTTCAATCAGATAACATACGTTGACGATTTAAAATGTTAACGGGAAAACGTGTTCCGAAATCATCAGGTAACAGGTATTCTAGGTGACTTTTGTTGGCTAACAGGATTTCAAATATTTTATAGGAAGACGTCAAGAATCAAAGCTGAAGACAGAAATTCTTACTGCTTATAAATATATTAATATAACCAAAGAATCGTCCTCAAATAAATTTGTTCAGCATACCAAATGATATTTTTTCATTAAAATATTCTCATATAACTAGTTATTTATCTTTAATTATTATTTATTAAACTTTGGTGCTGAAATAGCTTACCTAAAATATGCATATTATGTGGTTTTAGGCAATGTTATGGTAAGCAATTAAATCCACAAAGAGACTACGTCTTCGTAAGATAATATCCGCTTAAAATAATACTCAAGGATAGCTCCCGGCGAAATCAGTTGCCCGAAGAAAACAGCCAAAGAACGAAAACAGTTTAAACAAAATAGCACAGTTTTGTAAAGGGATTCCCGCCCTTTAAGCGATGCAATTATTGTGCAAGCCTCTGCCTCAACCGACCAGCGAAACCCAAACCGAAAGAAATTGAAACTTAATTTAAATAAATTATTGTCTTGCTCTTTTGCGCTGCTTGTTAGCGATTTGCAGCTTTTTCAGCAAGTGGCTGGATAATTGCTTCCGTGCAATCATTCCGCGAATCCTGCTGCCGCAGAACGAAACAGAGCAAAATGTTGCGCGGCCGGGCTCGGGAACAGAGCTGAACACTTTAAACCATTTCCACTCATAATTAAATTGCGAGCGAGGATGAAAATTGTGGCGGAAAAATAAAGGACGCAATGCATTTGGCAAGAGCGGCACGAGGGGCTGGTGGTGCATCCAGCCAAAAAGGCGCATATCCGCCATGCAAGAGTGTGCGCCTAAGTGATGGTTCCGCTTTTGTTTAGTGCACCAAAAGAGCCTGATACGAGTGGATAATCTGCAGCAGTGTGGCCCTGGCCGCCAAAGGAACTTGGTCTAATCGAATGACTGTCGAATGGGCCCAAACAAGTCACGCCAGCTTGCACAATTTCTCGAGGACCCAGAGAATGTCCTAGGACCTCAGATGATTTCTTTGAAGCTCCTGAATGGAAATGATTAACTGGAAAAAATAACGTTTCGCTACAGCAATTTACTTTGTTCAAGGCAAAATTTGGGTATTTAGCATAATGAAAAGAATGTTTTTCTAAAAATAACAAAGTATACAATATTTATAAATATTTATAGCACAATGCTAAGAATTAGCTACGACCGGAAATTGATTTGAATATTTAAATTTATTTTGGAGAGAACAATGTAACCTTAATTTACACTTTTGTGTCTTTATAAAACGTATTCCACCTAACTTTTATTTACATGTTTGCGTCTTTTAAATACATTTTTATACATAGTATCTTTCTGAGTGTGTGGCTCGGCTTAACATTTATAATCAGCTTTGTACATTGAAAAGCAGACAGATGCAAATACTTGACATTCAACAGGTTATGCTCCATTGCTCTGGTACTTATTTAAAATCTGTTACATAAAACCCTTCATTAAGTTCGAGTTGATCAAAACAAGTCCTTAGCTTCAATACGTCTGAATGGCCACAAAGAATTCTGTACGAAGGATAAGAGCGGAATGTGCATTTAATGTCTACTTAACTTTTGTATTTTTTAAACATATGCGCAAGCATTTTTATATTCTGTCTGGAAAAACATATATGAAATGATATATTACAAAAAGGCAATGCAACTATTTTCATTTTATCCTTGCTAATTTAAATTTGATATCCAATGGTTTTTATTTACTGGCAATAAATAAATACTTGGCAGAGAATCAATGTGCGCAGAATGGTAAAAGTTCCAAAACCAGATTGCCGTGAATAAAATAATTGAAAATCAAGCTGCACATGAATAGGAACTTGCCCAATGAAATTGTTTGACGTCCAATTCCCTTTGCCTTTGTTGATAGATGTCTCAGAATCTGCATCTGCATCTGCATCTGGGAAGCTCGTTCCGAGCCCTGTAACTGGGCACATCTAACGAGCATTCAAAAGCAGACTGTGCACATTTCAAATTAACTGACAGAGAACAGCGTAAGCTGTTTGACTGCCGCCGCCATGCACACAGATTCTCATGGAGACCGAAACGGGGCCACTTTCCATATCCTTACTGAGTGATTAATTGCCAATGCCGCAGCTTGAATGCCCCCCAAAAATGCCAGGGCATTCGATTGCTGGGAAACAAAGGCCAAAACAAAAACTAGTACCCAAATGGCCAATTAGGGCCATTTAACTGCCATAAAGGCCAACGGAAAACTACGCCAATTTCAAAGCGGAACTAAATATTTTCCAGCGGATCTCCCACAAAAGGCAGAGTCGTCGCTATTGCTGTCGCTGTCGCCGTCTTCGACTTTCTTGTGTTGTTCCCAACGAGAGTTGTAAATATAATAAGCAAACGCTTGAGCGGAAGGGGCCGGGGCCATGGGTCACTTGTAGTAGTTCCCAGACATTCAAGTTGTTCTTGGGACACGCTCGCGCTGCAGTTCGCTGCCGGTGCCGCTGGTGCTGCTGCTGGGGAAAAGTTTTGAGCTTGGAATTTGTCTTTGGCCTCGACGGCTGCCGCCAAGTGCTGTTTATGCTCAGGTTCCTCTTTCCGGGCCCGGAGAAGTTCGTGTTTGAGTTTCAGTTGAAAAGCACTTGCGGCAGGACCACAGCTCCTCGAATGCCTGCCTGCGGGCTCACGTGGCCGGGCTGGCAGTTATTTAATAAGCAATTAAGTTTCCCCACCAAAATATATTTCCTCGGGATTTACATAATACAATTGCTCTTAAGTAATCATGCGGACTGACCTCAGGCATCCTGAGCAAGCAGGTGTTAATTGATTTTCCTGTTCACGTCCGGATCCGGAACCAATCAGTGTGGATTTCCGCAACCAGAGTGCCTCGGTTACTGTTGTTAACAAAACATGATGCGGTGCCCGATGTGCTAAATTAGTTCTAGCTATAAATTACGAAAACTAGCCACAATTGTGCATCGTCACAAAGGATTTACATAAAATATATATAGCCTGCCTTTACCACTTCTTAAAGGGCCCAGTCCAAGTTGGGCCTTAATATGCATTAAGAACTTTTTTATGAAAAGCAAAAAAGGAAAGTTCCTCATTGTTCTGAACTATAATACCGCAGTTAACACAATGTTATTGGTTTCACGCTGCTTTTAATAACTCCCATCTGGGGCATCCACTTGCTGCATTCCACTGGTTTTACTAAAAAAGTTGACCCAAGTTTTCACGATGCTTAAATAACTTCTGCATTCCGCAAACCCCTCAGATACTTTGAACTAAATTGCAGAGCAGTTTTAGCTTTTAAAGTAGTTTTTAATTAAGCAGTTACTCAGGGCGAGAATGAAAAATGAATGTTACAAACAGCGTAAAGCTTAAAGCCAGCACAAAATATTATATTTTATTTACCTTTTAAGTTGTATAGATTATAAACTTTTATAAGTGTAAGCGTTTCTTATGACAACAATTGACATTGACTAATTTTTGGACCAGATTGCAGACTTTAACAAGTAAGACCCTGCAGTACGGCGAAATTCATGGTCAAGACTAGATTTAAGCCAAAATAGGAACCTTCAAACTGTGATTAAATTAGATAGAAACACCACTTAACCCGAATGCGGTAAATTAAACACAGGAAATCGATTAACTAAACTCCCTCTTTTATCTGTCCCCATTTTAGGGTCACCGGCGACAGGCTAATTGCAGCTAACCTCGTTGGCGTTGGGCACACGGAAAATGGTTCGTGACCGCGACAGCATCTCCGCAGCATCAACTCCTGCTCCTGCCCCAGTGACAGGATCCCTGCGGTGGCGACACGCCGCATCCTTGCCAAATGCGGCCAGCAAATAAGCGCACTTTACGCGTCCACCTCTGCGGGCACGTTCCAGCTGCCGTTTGGCTTGGAATATCCTAAACTTCGGTTTGGTAAAAAAAAAACCCCAAGCAGACATGGATACCATCATCCTGTCTACGCTGCCCACATTGACGACAGATGCGGCTGGCAGCAGCAGCAACTTTTGGCTAACCGGAGCCCTCTCCCTTTCCGAGATTTTGGCCAACACGAGCGACGGCTCCACCGCTAGCACAACGACGGCGGCAGGGAGTCCGTCGACGACCTCCTCGGCGGTGAATGTGGGCAAGGACCACGACAAGCACGTGAATGACAGCGTCTCCACGGCACTGAGGTAAGGGGTTAGGTTAGTCGAGGGGGGTTGCACATGCCCACATCCCCAGATAACGCACATCCTCATGCCTCTGACAACCCCAACAAGTCATCGCGATAAGCTCGGCTTAATTTTCTAGTGGGTGCATATTCAACTAACTCGCTTAGAATTCATAATGCGTTCAAAGTAACTGAAAAGGGGAGAAGGATCGGGTCATGTGGTAGGCCTACAGCTACTTAAATAGTATTTAAAATAGATAAAGAATCGCAAAAGTTATTTATAATTTGAAAAGACTTACTTTTACATATGGATATGTAGGAAATGAATCATTTAAGTAAAGGAAATATGAAGTATATGCACTGTTATAGGAAGAGATAATCCTACAACCATTAATTAACTCTTTGCTGCAGTAATTACAGTTCATATCCCGGCTACATCCACTACCGTGACAAATACGACCTGAGTTACATCGCGAAGGTGAATCCTTTTTGGCTGCAATTCGAGCCACCGCGTTCGAGCACTTTTTTGGTGATGGCCGCCCTGTACTGCCTCATCTCGGTGGTGGGATGCGTGGGCAACGCATTCGTCATCTTCATGTTCGCCAACCGCAAGTCTCTACGCACTCCGGCCAATATTCTGGTGATGAACCTGGCCATCTGTGATTTCCTGATGCTCATCAAATGTCCGATTGCCATATACAACAACATCAAGGAGGGTCCGGCCTTGGGGGATGCAGGTGAGTGGCTTGCGCTCAAGGCTAGAGTTCACTGAAAGAAAAACCGTGATCTGAAGCATAATTCGTTTTAAAGCATACAAATGGCTCACAAACTTATCAATTTCTAGTACTCTCAATTTCTAAAGTGCATTTTCATTTCTTATAATTTTTTCACTCTGTCTTGTGGTTAGAAATCGAAAATTTAGGTTGGCAAAAAGTAAAACTAACCGAATCTCTACCCGCAGCCTGCCGCCTGTACGGATTTGTCGGCGGTCTGAGTGGCACCTGCGCCATTGGAACCCTAACCGCCATCGCTCTGGACCGGTACAACGTGGTGGTGCATCCACTTCAGCCCCTGAGACGCTGCTCCCGCCTGCGCTCCTATCTGATTATCCTGCTGGTCTGGTGCTACAGCTTCCTGTTCGCTGTGATGCCGGCACTGGACATCGGACTGTCGGTTTATGTGCCCGAAGGCTTCCTGACCACCTGCAGCTTCGACTATCTGAACAGGGAGACGCCTGCCCGCATTTTTATGGCGTTGTTTTTCGTAGCAGCTTACGCCATCCCACTGACCACCATCATGTACTCCTACTTCTATATCCTGAAGGTGGTCTTCACGGCCAGCCGGATTCAGTCGAACAAGGATAAGGCCAAGACGGAGCAGAAGCTGGCCTTCATTGTGGCGGCCATTATAGGCTTGTGGTTCCTGGCCTGGTCGCCCTACGCCGTTGTGGCCATGATGGGTGTCTTCGGTCTGGAGCAGCACATCACCCCGCTGGGATCCATGATTCCGGCACTCTTTTGCAAGACGGCGGCCTGCATAGACCCGTACCTGTACGCAGCCACTCATCCGCGGTTTCGCGTCGAAGTGCGAATGCTTTTCTATGGTCGCGGAATCCTCAGGAGGGTTTCCACCACCAGATCATCGTACATGACCCGATCGAGGTCTTCCTTCACCCACAGACTACGCACCTCGACCACCGGTGGTGCTGCAGGCGAGGGCGATCACCGCATGGAGACCTACCTGATGAACAACAACCTGATGATGGTGCCCGAGGAGACGGAGGAGAACGAGGAGATAGTTGTGGTGGCCGAGATTAACAATTCGGTGAGCAGTGTCATGGAGCAGAGTAAGTTCTGAAGGGTCTGTCAGGGAGCAAGGAGAATCCGGCATTACTTCCTGGAAAAGCAGATCCTTGGGCATACAGGAGTTGCAAGTTAAGTGGGGAATTATTTTTGTATTTTGTTTTAGTTTTATGGTTTGTATTCATTGCATATTTTCATGGTACTCTGATTTATCTACAATCAAATCTTTAAGTATCTGACATTATTAAATTATATATTTATATATATTTATACTTAAAAAGTACTCATAATATGGTAAGAACTAAATACCAAAAATATTTATGTAAAATTCTGTAGTCCCTTTAAATCTTGCTTGCCGAGGGAAACATTTTCTGCATCATCTGTGAAAGGTTCTAATTAATTTGATAAATTATGTATGAGACTACTAAATATGGATTGCAACGTATTGGAGTCTTTATTGTTGAACTAAGCCAACACAATTGTGCTTGGTAAGGCAGACAACCGAAATTAGACACTGGGACTTGGGCAAAGTGATTCCACTCTCAAGTAACGGATGACCAATGGCATTGTTCCAGGGGCTGAATGCAGTGCCATTGAGGGACCTACAATGGAAATAAAAATAACAAACAGAAATGAAGCAGGAAAATCCGCCTAGCAAGGACGAGGACATGGAGACCACACTAGTGATAGTAAACATATATTACATAATGAGCTTAAGGGATGTTTAGGCAGAGATATGATATAATGTTAATGGGAGGCCAATTATCCGTAGGCCTAGCAAATTAGTACAAAGAGCGAGTGGAGTGCAGGATTTGAAGGCCAGCAGGGAAAATCTATAGGAAAATTATACACAATTTCAGGGAAAGTCGCCCAGATCTAGGCACACTCGGATGGCATTCGCAGATTGCTTGCATTGTATCTTAATAATGGGGACAACACAATCAAACGAATTGCGGGCTCCTTGTACTTCAACTGCATTGTGATGGCAGCTCAGACCGATTAAGGATTACTCCTGGCAATTGTAAATGTTGGATAAATTAAACAAATTGCGTTTGCATCTCAATGTCTACCGCAAATGATTCTGTGTATCTTATAGGTATTAATTTAGATTGTATACAATGTCTACCGTAAAGCCGAGCTAACCAAACACGACTTTGATAAAGTCAACGAGTACTTGTACCTGTAAGGATAATGCTAATTGGATAATGGCTAAATGGATAATGCCAGTGAAGCGATATATAACGAATTTATACTCTTGATACTTACCTAGCCGTATCATTTTATATATGTATATATGTATTATCCGTGACTAGTATATATTATATCGGGGATATTTCGTCGGTCACAATGGGCCCGCCGAGAACAATGACAGCGGCAGATGAATAAGTCTCGGCCAGCATTTTAATTACTAGACTACAAATTTAAGCCATTGTTGGGACAAACTTATGTACTTCCTTCGCTATGTGACCGAACAATGGCCTCTGCTGTTTGCAATTGTGCTCAAAATAAAATTGCAGAAACATACCAAAACAAGGAGGGGAAACCACAGCGCGAAGCGGGGGGAAACCATTTAATTAGCATATTTAAGATGCACTTTGACAGCAATTTTCTGTGTGCATTCTATGTGTTTCACTTAAGCTGCTTGTATTTCAATTAGTTTAACTCAGTAATTGTTTGACAAGTGTATTTGTGGTAATGTTAAAACAAAAAAGCCCAAAAGCTCGAAATAAATGTGCGAAAACGACAAAAATTACAACCTAAATGGCGTTTTTAGTCGGAAAAGTTTGCTTTTTTAAATAAGCTCATACAACAGGTGCACAAAATAGTTCCCAAGTAAGTATATAAACTGCAAATAATATTGAATATGTGAAAGATCCACGTGAGTCCATTGCAGCTGATAATGCAATGAGCGGCCACGGCGCGTATACTTAATGTGCTGCTGCCCAAGAAGCCGCATGCATTTCCCAGTATTTTCGGCGCACCTTCCCATCGAGAGAGCGCAGCGAAGAGAGCGGGAGAGAGAGAACGCGCGCCGGCTACAGTGCGCGACATAGCCATACAGCTGGCCGGCCAGCAAGGAAAAGTCTCATCAGCTGAGAGCTTTCCCCCTATTTTCTTGTTAGGAAACATTGGCCAGACAACGACGCCGGCGCCGGCTGCCAAAGACAAGAGCAGAATTTCACACGCAGCATAACAATAATTTCAGTCGCGTTTTTCACGACCTGCCCGCGGTTGTTGTTCCCACAAAGTTATCTCATTTTCTTTTCCAAAAAAATAAACACCCAAACGGATTTGTTTAAACAAGGCTGTATATAAGCCGTATACATATCGTGGAAAAGTGAATTTCCCCCTGCCCGGTAAGGCGAGGAGGAACGCAGGGAAACGCCGGCGTAATAAGGGGAAAGGAAACTAAGGGACAGCATCCCGGGGAAGCGAAGCGAGTCCAACCCAGCCCAAGTAACTCCCAACTAACGCGCATTAGGTTCGGTTCGCTTTTATGTACACATTCTAGGGCTTCGCCTAATTGTATTTCGATTTTCCACGTTTTTTTATCGCCCCGGAAACTCCTCTTGCGGCTCTATATTTAATGGTGCTGCTCCTCCATCTGTGTGTGTGTAATTGCATTTTGTTCGATTCGATTATATTTGGCTTGATGCATGTCTGTGTGTCGGATGCCCAGCTAAATATTGACTAAACAAGCGCCATGCAGGCAATGTTATTGCTGGCGATTTATCTCAGTGCAAAGCCAGCCAGCCGCCCACATCGCTGACAGAAAGGTTCAGAGATATGTACACGCCCGAGAGTGGCAGACACTATGAAAAAAATATTAAAAGGAGTAGAAGTATTAATTATTAAATGGAAAAAATGCGGGCTAAACTATAAGTAAAGCCTTAAATGTTAAGATTGCATTCTAAAGCCTAAAGAAAAGATTCCTAAAGAATATGCATCCTAAAAATAATAATTTCATTTGGACAGAAAACTGCCTAATTTCCCGCTGTGCATAATTATTGTAATGCTCGTGTATATGCTCATGTGTTTATGTATCCACGGAGATACGAGCTCGAGTTCGAGTTTAAGTGTCGCGTGTTAACAGCCATCGACTTCCTTGCATGCTCATCGCTAGTTCGTTTATCACCTGCAACGATTGCACAGTCGGCTATTAGGGTCGTGTGTCTGAAATTTATTTCCAAGCCTCGGAGGCGGTAGCCCAATCTGGGTCTCATTTCCATAACTCTTACGACTCGCAGACAAAGTGTCTGGCGTACTCTGGAAACTCCAACAAATGCCAGCAACGAAAAAGCAACCCGAATGACAATTGAAAGGGACACAAATGAGCATGCAAAGAAGGCCACTCGACTGCACGGACTCGCCTGGCAGGAGGGATTTCCCGCCTCCAATTTCCATACTCATTCCCCGTTCCCATCCCAACCGCCAATCTACGCCGTCACTCGCACATTACTCATACGACGCGTTGCCCGTGCGACAAATACTTTTACAACAATGCAGCTCAAGTGACGACGCGACGACTGTTGACAGCTTTACCGTCACTCACACCAGCGTCGAGTTGATATGGTTGTTGTGCTCCTTGTTCCTTGTTTGTCCTAGTGCTCTTGTTGTTGTCGTGTTGCCATTGCCTGAGGTGTTGTTTACACACTGTCTCTCAAACGACTGTGCACGCGATTCGGTGGGAGCAACTATCCGGGATAATACTCGGACTGAGTAGCAAGTGTTTCTTTCATTTTTCAAACATATGTTAACTCTTGTGGTTAAGGCTCAAGTATAGAGTATAGGCAGAGTCTTTAAGAGGGTAATATAAATATATGCACATTTCCCTCCAACACTTTAATTTGAAATAATAAATATTCCGTTTCCCGAAAAAGCCACAGCAGCTATGGCTGATATTTATCCTGTAGCTTAATTTTTAATAATGTATGCAGTGTATAAAGTAAAATAAATATTTCTTTCCTTCTTTCAAGTTTTCCAATAAATTATTTGCAATTTTGATTCATTGCAGCTGTACAAACAAATGTAAAAACATGTATTGGTAAACTCCCAGGAACTTAAGTGGAAATGTATTCCCGCTGAATAAATTTAATTCGCTGTGTCCTTGCCTCTCCTGACCCAAATGCAGATTGATTTAATAGGAACTGAAAGTTGGCTTCTTCCGCATGAGCTGCTTTGCCTTTGACAAATTAGGGGTCTCCCTCACATCATCGATTCCTCTCCCTGTGTCAGATTTTGTGGGTCATTTTTGGAGTTGAAATTCACATTAATTCTACTCCAGCTACAGAGAGTTCTGGGTTATTGTTTATACGATGTTTTCAGTGCTTCGTTCTCAATATGAAATTCATATCGCATGCTGCAACGGGTTGAATCTTATGCTCAGCTAAGTTTCCGATACCAATGCTCCTGTTTTCCAGCATGACGTCAATTGTAAACGCTCGCTTCCATTTGGCGGTGTTTTATTGTTTTCTGTGTTGATTTGGCTCGGCTTGGCTGGTTTTTATAGGGCGATGTGGCGCAACAAGAGCAAGTCGGTGGCCGAACACCAGCGGCAATGAAAACAAATCGAAATAGTTTTCCGCTGGCAGCTGCACCTTGCAGGGCGATGTTTTAATTAAGTTGAGGAGCAGCCGCACAGACCGAAATACACTTGTACTTGCTGTACTTTCACCCTTTCTGGGGGGGTATTATTATTCGAAAGCACAGTTGGTATGGATTATATATCTTTCTATATAAAAGAATACCATAGAAAATCTACAAAATCTACAATATTAATTACAAGCTTCTTATAGGCAATAATTTTGTATTTTACTTTGCTAATTTTGACATGAAGTTACGTCGAGGGTATCCCCAACTTCGATTTCGAAAACCATCCTTATTTGTTGGCTGCACCTCTCATTGTTGTCTCAATTGCAGTTGGTGGCTTTCCCAGTGGCAACCCCATACGAGAATATTCCCAATCCCCTGGTACCCATTCAGATGCCCATTGAGGGGCAGGCTTCGTGTCCGCACTAATGACCGTTCGCTTTGCTTTTTGATTTTTTTTGGCAGCCGTGCCACCGCTTGGAATGCCATTCACCGTGCGTAGAGTAGGCCCATCCATCCCTTGGTCCCCTTCCTGCAACACATGAATTTATAATTGCATCATTTTTGGGCACACAAGTGCCGTGGATGGGATGACATTCAGTCGGTCATTCGCTGCATTCACTGCTGCAGTTGCATTCGCAGTTGCATGCAAATTTACGTGCGAATCCACGAAGAGCCACGGCAATGCGTCAACTGGCAGGCCTTCTCTGGTTTAATTTAAATAAAAAACACTCGGCCGTGTTGCACTGCCAAGAGTGCGGAATATATTTTCTGCGCCTCGTTTTGTTTATTTTCATAACTGCACAAAACAGAAATAACATGTCGTTGTCGAAATATTGAAATATTTATAAAGACGCCGAATACCGATCGCCCAAACATTTCCTTCTCATTGGTAATACTATTCAAGTGATTTCTAAGTTTGGGAAAAATTTCATTTATTGTTTACCCAATCTTTCTGATGGGATTTTGTTTAGTCTTTGTTGTATTTATCTATTGCATAACAAATATTTTTCATTTGTTCATTGGCACTTGAAGATAATTACGAAATTGGCAGGCGAAATTATGATAAATGATGAAAGTTTCTTTTGTTAGTATCACAAGATGAAAATTATTACTCACGTGTCCTATCTCTGGAGTAGAAATACAACCGATTTACAATGAATTTTAATTAGATGACTAGAAATAATTTTATTAATTTATACCGAAATCACTTGTATGCTAATGATGAGTATTTTACGGGGACAATGCAAATGCAATGTCCGTTTTGGCGGAAAATCCAACCGTTTGTTAATGATTTTACGGAGTAATAGTTGGAATAATGTAATTACTTGATTACTAATGGCACTTAATTGGTCAATAAATTAACCAGTTTGATACAAAGAGGTGTAGGTTTCATGACTTCTTTTAAGAAGAATCACATTTATTAGTATTCCGCTTAATATAATTTTTCCTATTAAAAATTAGGATTAGGATTGTATTCTCGAGTTATTAAGTTGTCATTGTTGACCGTTTAAAAGGTAAATAATCAATTTAACGGCTCTTATTCAAACGTGGAAGTTGTTTCGCTGGCTCATTAAAAATGCCATTTAAATGTGCATCCTGACCAGTTTATGGTAATTTTTGCTTACATTTGCATATTAACTTTTTCTCTAACAAGCATTTTTCTGGGAAAACTCAATTAAAATTTATTAAATTATTGTCCAACTGACATTTTTCTATTTCTCCTCTTCAGACTGGAACGTGATGATTGGGAAACTTTAAAAATAGAAAGAAAAACGAGCACGGAGCGAGCAAACGACATATCATTATCGGAGTATCCTTATCTGTATTTGTAAGATGTTCGACATTACATGGCTGCCCACCGCCTGCGGCTCGCTGGCCCCCGCCCTCATTCCGCCGGCCCACATCGTCATCTTGTGGTACTTCTGGGAGAACTATGCCCGGTACGTGGACAGGCACTTCTGCACCTGCTCCTGCTGGGACACCGTCTTCAAGGGACCCTACGAGTCCGGAGTGGCCGCCTACAAGCATATGTACTTCAACGCCACTCCCAACAGCTTTAAGATGTGGATCCTGACTGTGTTCGCCGTGATTGCCCTGTACGAGTGCATCAAGCGGCTAATCGCCCTGATCCTGCAGCAGCGCGTGCGGTACTCGATGCTCCTGCTCTTCCTACTCTCCATCTTCTCGCACTACTATGCCTGGTGGGCGTACATCAACTATTACAATGACGACTACTACAATCAGTGGAATCACCAGCTTTTCTTTACGGTGGGTGGGCAACCAGCATACTGGAAGAAAATAGCTCAAGGGAAATAAATTATCCCAGAAATTAGACATCCCAGAGACAGAGTTTCGTTATCGAAATCTTTATAAAACTTGTTAAGATATAGGGGTAATTGAAACAAGCTTCTTTATCTAATTAATACTTCAATAGATGCTCAAGAGTTTAAGAAAGAATTCTGGCTTCAAAACTCAATAATTTTAATTTAGTTAGCGTATTGAGGAGGCATCGTTAATTCATTTTAACTATTATTATGTTTTCGCCGTGTAAATCTTAACGTGCAACCTCGAACTCGCAAGTCAAAGTCAAATATCGCAGCAACGTGCCGTCATATGTGCCCTAAACCAGTTACTGGCCATCTATAATTTATTGGCAAAGTTCGTCCTGCGCGAGGGCGCTCCAAACTTGCACAATATGCGCTTGAATTCGAACACTTTCCCTCACGATTTTTGCACTTGTCCCGCACTAGACCGCCCAGTCCTAGTTGGCCAGATAGCTATATAGCTATGGTCACGGAAATAGAAGCCAGGCAGGGTAATAAGTTTCAAGAGCAAATCCATCCATCCATCCAGCTAAAGTTTAAACTTAAAAGTTTAGCCCCGTTAATGAGCGAGTGCCGCGGAGAGGGAGGTCTGTGGGCAGGCCAGAAAATTGGAAAATGTAGAAGGGCCTGATGGTTGATGGCTAAAAATATACTAAGCCTAAGGAGCCTATGCGCATGATTGAGCAAAAAAAGGATGCAGCGAATTTAGAGTTTAAAAATAAAATAAATTTGTGCCTTTTCATATGAAGAATTTATTAACAGAGGGTTTCCATTATCTTATCTCTTCAGGTTACCGAGCTGTTCTCCACCGTGCTGGTGATGCACCTGGCCAACGCGACAAACGTGGTCACAGCAAAGAAAGTATTCTGTATCGTTGGCATCGCCCTGCTGCACATTCTGGCCAGCAGCTTCGACCAGTTCTTCATGAATGTGGTGCGCGGTGAAGGATATGCCCACCAAATAGTCCGCGACATAGGATTCATGGTGCCGGATCTGCTGCAGCTCTTCGTCCCCGTCTGGCTGCTGCGACAGGCCCGCCGTGAGTGTTACACCACGCGGCCCTTCCATCGGGACAGGAAACTGCATCGGGATATTGTGGCCATGCTGTGCCTCGTGTCGCTGCTCTTTGTCATCTGCACGGTTTTGTGAGAGCGGATCCTGCTGGACGTCTACGAGGCGCGGCACGGCAAAATCCAGCCCATGCAGGACGCGGCGGTGCAGCTGCTGAACCGCTACCGCATGTTGGCCAGCGGCAACGTGCACAACTAAGGGCGACTCTGGCCTCCGGTGCGCGAAATGATGATGTGTGTGGTGGACAATAGCGGCACTTGCTGGCCTGGCAGTAAGTGCGGAATATCCTGTATTCCTGTAGAGTTTTGTATTTTCATTTACCGTTTGTGATAGCTGTTTTTGTTGTTTGGGACGCAGTGAGTCGACGGCGAGCATATCGATAGAAGAGTACTTATCAGCTAACCATGGTACATAATCACAATACGACAAACAGTAATCTTCCATTTAGAAACGTTGACCCATAGTTGAAACTAGGTACAATGTAGTGAAATCTTATCCTCTGGAAAGTTCCAGAATACAAATACGAGTAGACACGGATGTAGCCCCTTTACACAACGATATACCCAGTGGATCAGGCTCGTGTAAGGACTTTTAAAACGAAACACGAGACTTTTATGATATCTTTGCGAGCATTTTTGCGATGCTTTCTTTTTTTTCTAGTCTTTTGGTCCACTGGGAACATGCACATGCGTGTAGATTAGTTATGGAACAACGACGCAAATACTTAATAATGATTATGGATTATGGATAGTGGATAGTCGATATTGGATTATAGATTATGGATTCTGGATTGTGCAGACCCACCCAGTGTTATACTTACCTTTAACAAGTTACATGTGACTTAGACTGTTGTTAGATAATAACAATATTATACATGTGCTTCATGGCAAACCAACAAGATATTCCAGTAAATATTATACAGTAGACAAGACAGCAAACAAAATAACAAATCCAAAACCAAAACCGTAGTAATCAAAATTAGCGTTAACCTATATTGTTACGATTAACTTTACAAAGCAAATCAAAAAACATGCAGATTATTAATATTTGGAATAGCCTATATACTTATACATACACACATATATATATATATATATTTTAGTATACAAAATTATATTGAATAAACTTTAAGAGACTGAATATCCAGCCAGTAGTTTCCATGGATATCTCCAGGCCGGTGAGCTAAACCAAATTTCCATCATTATTTGTAGTTTTCTTTTATTGAAAGTTAAAAATTGTAATGTTTCATTGTCTCTTTGTTTTCGTAATCATACATATATATATTTATAGCTATATACACATACTAATAATGTATATTTTTGCAAATTTCAAGTCAAAACCTACAAAATGTATTTTCCAAAAATACAATTTGTTTGCTTTTTTCATGATTTTTTGTGTTACTAAAGTAGAGCCGATTTTGCTTAGCCACAAAATGATTCTCGTGTAAATTAGAAGACATCTTTTAAATTATCCGTAGCGAGAGAAACGTATTAAAAATAATGGAATGTTCGTCTTTATGTTACTCGCACGATATTGCTTTCGGTCGGGGCAGCAACTTAAAATACAAGTTTTTAACTTAATTTCGCAAACAAACAAAATGTGTTCATAAAATTAACTAAAAATGGACGGTTTTCGGTGACTATTGAGAGCGTTCGAAAAAATAAAATAAGGTAAAAAGCCGTCAGACAGAACCAAAACAAAGTAAACAAAAAAACATGAACAAAAGTCAGCCAACCAATTTCAAAATCAATTACGTAGCGATTCACTTGCGCAACAAAAATTGGCAGTGCTTGGAAAAGTCTAAATAGGTTCTGTGTCTGTAATACGTTGTGAGCCTTTCCCGTGTTCATTTGATTTTCCTCTTGATTTCTTTTTTGTTTCTGGTGAGTCTGAGTCGTCGCTGTTGCGCGTCTAAGGCGATTTAAAACGATTTGTGTGCTTATTTGTGGCTTAGATAAAGATCTCTGTTCGTTTCCTGACTTGATGGCCAGTGGTTGAGTGCAGGACAGCGTCATCCGGATCGTCGGCCCCATCGGCGCCATGATCCTCGTGTGTCAAATAGTCGCCTTTGTGGCGATGCAAGTAGCGACCGATGAGGAAGAACATTAGGATCAGCAGCAGGAAGAGAATCACCAGCAAGCCTGAAGAACAGAATGAATTTTATAAATAAACATAAATAAGCTCAAATTAGGCTTGGGGGCAGATCTTCTTCAACTTACATGCCAGCAGCACAGAGTCCACTTCGTTATATGCCTTGCGCAGCTTCTCCTCGTCCACCAAGGGCGGCGGCCTAGTCTCAATCTCGATGGGCGGATGCGTCACGGGCTCCACTCCACAAAAGTCTTCCGTCAATTGAGCTGCAGCAGAAGAAACCTTGTAGGAATACTTGAAACCTTTTTAATTATAGAAAAACTTACTGCCCAGCGACTTGACATTCTTGGGTGGATTCTGCTGGAACATCAGCTTCAGCGGGTAGATATCATCGAACTGCACTCGCGACACACAACCAACGAAGCCATCGGTCATGGACTCATTCTTGCCAATGTACATGTACTGAATGTTATTGAACTGAGCATCGGCGGAGGCCTTGATATCGAAATTATACTCCACTGGCTCATAATTATCCACCTTCAGGACCACCGTAGAGCCACCGTTCTTGCGCATGAAGTGCATGTCGTGATACTGGCCTAACCCAAAGTGTTTCTTGGGGAAAATGATTTCCTGCCGCTCGAAGCCAAAGTCAAACACGCAACGCAAGTGACCTGAAAGGAAATGAATGTTCAATAAACTCCAGGAATTTCTGTAATTTCAAAGTTATATTTACCTGAATTCGAGATCTGAATAGTCAAATATTCGCCGGTTAAGTTAGAGGAGAAGCCCAGCAAGAAACCCTTGGGAATGGTGGTGGTGAAGCCCACGCGAATGTTCTCCGCAATTGTGGAGCGGAAGGAGCCCTCGAACTCGTAGCGGATAATCGAACTGGAGCGCAAGTTGACGCCAATCTCTGCAACAAATAAACATGCAAATTAAACCAGACACAAATCTGGGGACTGGGGACTTTAGCAACCCACCATCTGCGCAAATTGGTCCCTTAAAGGCGCTCCAACGGCAGTCGCAGCTGTAGCCATCGTAACGCTCGATACATGTGCCGTTGTTGAGGCAGGGACTCGACTCACAGCGACCCACGCAGCCCGTGCTGATGCCATACAATCCCCTCTTGGAGTAATCCTTCAGATCGACCATTTTTCCGTTGAGCAACAGAGCACGAATGCAACCCACATAGCCGTCGCGGTACTCCGTGGTGGCGCCAATCACCAAGTCCGAAGTCAGGTGAAGGGCACGCACTGGGCCCGGCGGTTCTCGCACCTCAGCCTTAATGGATCCATCCACAACCAGGCGCGCCTCCTTCCTGTTGCGCTCCACACTCACCGTGTGCCAGTTGTTGTCGTTCAGGTGATAACTTGTGCCCACATTTACGCCCAGCGGGCCACTGCCGGCCTGGTACTGGAACTGCAGCTTATTGCCGCCAATCAGACTCAGCTTAATGTAGTCCGTGGGTCCGGTGGCATGGAAGAGCACCGAGTTCTCCTGCGTGGTGCGGAACTCCAGATAGATGTCGCCCGAGTGGCCCATGTCGAAGGGTGGCAGATTAATTGAGGCATCGGCGATGCGGAACGTCACCACATTGCTGAACAGGTCATCGCCCTCGCAGCGCAGCGGGCCGAGGGTATAGCGGCCGATTTTCTCATCCAGCGGAGTGCCAGTGTCTCCAAACTTTACTGCTCGCACTGGCAGATACTCCTTCTCCCGGATATCGCCGCCATCCTCCATCCACTCCAAGCTGTTCGAGTCGCAGTTGCACCACTTGGTGGGATCGTGGCACTTGCCCAGGATTCCACACTCGCACTTGCGAGACCCTGGCAGGGCGCCAGCCCAGTAGTCCATGGGCTGGTTGTGGCGGGAGATCCACCAGGAGAAGGGACGGAAGTTGCCAGCCTCAGCTAAATATTAGAAAATGATGCATAAAGTTTTATCCTACGACGAAAACAGTATCTATACACTTACAAGGCGAGTTGAAGAGACGGGAAGAGCGGCACGAGTAGCTCAGACGCTGCCAGCAGCTGTGAGAGCGATTCAGCAGGGCTTCGATTTGCAGCTGATTGGCATCGTACATGATGGACTGTTCAAAGGAACCCGGCTCCTGGAACCCATCCACAGTGGTGGTGTGCTCCTGACTGTGACTGAGGGTAGTGATAACGCGGCCATCAGCTACAAAGAAAGACATTAATCAATGTCAAAGATATATATGCAAGTTAAAGGCCAATTTGACGCGATAGCAGCTTCATATTTTGATTGATTTCTTTCGCAAAAATTTCATTTTGTAAGATAAACACATAGAAAACATTAACTTACAGTAAAACTCGCAGGTAACCGGAAAAGGCTCTAGAGGCCCACTGCCATCCACATCGAGATTCAGGTTAACGCGCTGCTGCACATGCTGCACATTCTTGAGCGCCTGGCAGGACAATGGATTGTTGGCTAAATGAAAGAGTTATTAAATAACCCAAATTATTCTTTTATAAACTATAATAATACAAAACTCACAAGTATGGCAAACGGCGCCGGCATAGCCCGTGTGCGCGCAGTCGCAGAAGAACTCCATCGAGTTCTGGTGGCACACGCCCTTGTGCTGGCAGGGATTCGGGTTGCAGCGATCGATCATCTGGCAGGCATCCACCACAACCTCGTCGCCGCAGCAAACCTCCTCGCCCTTCACCCAATCCTGGGGCAGCTTGTAGTTGCCGTCCACAGATATCAGACGCATGCAGCCCACGAAACCGTTCTTATCCTTGCCGCCGGCTATGTAGTATTGCGCTCCCGTGGCAATCTGCAGGTTCTTGGTCGTGGTCATCGGGCGCTGGTCAATGTTCAGGATCAAGCGATTCCGTTCAATGGATATCACAAACGAATGCCACTTGCCGTCGTTGAACTGTTCGTCGTAGTTGTCCAGGATGATACGCGGTCTGTCCTTGGCCTTCAGGTCGATCTTCACTTTGCCAAACTCCAGGAAGACCTTGATGTAGCCACCGGAATAGAAGTCGTGGTGCAGCATTACACCCGTCTCCTCGTAGGTCCGGAAGTAGAAGGAAACATTCAGGCGCTGGGAGTTCTCGTAGCCCTTGAGGCGCACAAACGATCCGCGGGTGGTGAAGGTCACCGGATAAATCGGAGGCGAGGGACACGCGTAGATGGTGTTCACCTTCTGGAACAGATAGGCCTCGCCCAGCTCGTAGCTGTCCTTCATGCCGCGAATAAAGTTGGTGGAATTAAAGTAGATATTCTCCAGGCAGCCGGAGAAGTTCTGCTGGACAATCAAGCCCTCCTGGAGGTTCGGCACACCGCCCAGGTACAGTTCCCGGTTGAGATTCAACCGACTAAACTCTCCATTGATGCGTCCCCGCACGATAACACGATCCACCGAGAAAATGATATCACGATGATTCCGCGAGATCACCACGTCGTGCCACACATTGTCATCCAGCAGACTGCCCACCGACAGGGAGGTCATCACGCGGGATCCCAGGTCGAGATTTAGCACCATCTTGTTGTCTTTGAGTTGCAGGGCGTAGTAGTCGCCCTGGGTGCCACGCGAATACATCATCACTCCGTTGGCGAAGGCCGTCTTGAAGCGGAAACGAATGGATTCCTTTGTGGAGGCAATGGGCTCCCGCCTCAGATCGTAGCGCACCAGCCCCGTGCCATTGAAGTACAGGTTCTCAGAGACTGTGGGTAACATTTTTAAGATTTCAGTACATATTTCAGTTCATATTTCATTTAGAATAGCCACTTACTGTAGTCGCAACCGTAGAGCTCAACTCGCATGGAAATGCGATCGTGCCACCTGGTGGGATTGATCCTCACCCATTGGGCGATGATGGGCACCTCAAAAACGTTGTAGTGGATGGAGTTTCCATCGGAATTTCCCTTGAACATCTGTTAGGGACAGCAAAATATTTACATTTAGTTGCAAGTTTAAGCTTAGTAGTAGAGTAGTGCTGCTGATTGTGTGCTGAAAGCATGGATCCCTCTCCTCGTATTCTAATTTCTAAGCCGGGTTTAGTTGTAGTTGTAGTTGAGAATCTTAAACTAGGTTTAGTCACCGTACCTGCGGCTCGCTCGTGGGATTCACGTACGAGCGCCAGAACTCGCCATCGTCCGAATACTGGACAATGTACTCCGTCACGAACTCATCCGTGTGCATGCGTCCCATGGTGGCTATCTTGCGCACCATGCGCGGATCCCCCAGGTCGAGTGTTAGAAAGTGGTTATATGTATTCTCGACCGGTGTCCAAGCAGCGTTACCTGCACAAGGTGCATTTACCAATCTAGTTAGTCACAGAGTGTCAGAGTGTAGAGAAGTGAGGGCAGGGAAGTGAGCTACAGAAACTATGTAGTAACCAAACAAATAACAGATGCATGCGGGATGAAATTAGGTAAGGAAATCATAAAAAGTAACCAAGCAGAAAAGCAAGCAAAAATTATAATGGATTGTGATTATGATAATCCGCTTTCGCTGATGAAAAACTTTCCCAGCTACCAAGAGGTACATTTACACACAGAGAAACTGCTGTCTTTAGCAAGATTATTAAAGTATTAATTCGCTTTGTAATTCAGAATTTATATTTAATTTACTAATTATTTTTAAGGAATTTTTATTATAGTGTTTAAAGTTGTGTTTAAAATATTAACTTACAAGCATGAAAATAATTTATTTTAATGTACCTTTCTTTCTTCTTTGTTTTTAATAAACAAAAAATAGGTTTTATTACTGCAATTAGTACCAACTAATTACTAACCATGGTAGAAATAGGTTCTCGTATATAGACATAACACTGAATTGTTACATTTTTTGTTCCTGTGCAAAAACCCACCACCACCACCACCGCCACAAGCATTGCATTCCAGTGTGAAGATTAAGGGATATATTCGCAATTGTATTCAGGATCGATTGTTTACCTTGACATTGCCGCCCGGCTCTTTATAGTCGGCGAACTCTAGATCGGTTATGCCATAGCTAATGGTGTACTCGGTGACGTACTCATTGCTATGGGGTCGTCCTTGCAGGGCGATGTGCGTCACGTTCCGCACCACGCCCAGGTCAATAATGAGACGCTGGTCGAAGTCCGAGTTCTTCGCCGACCACGATGTGCCAGCTGGGGTTCGCGGAGGGTCGCGGGATGGGGGACAATAAAATGAAAATGATACATTTTAAACCAAAACAAAAGCAAAATAAAATGCACTTAAACTAGAAAACAAATGGGAGAAGGGGGGGTCTGAGGGATTGAATTCGCTACAACCGAGGGCTTGCAATCGCCAAATTTCGCCCTGGGGGTGTTTCCAATTAATAAACCATAATTTAGGGGCGATTGCGATTGACAGCTGCAAGTGGTCGAGGTCCTTCAGAGCGGGGTTCAACCCCTGCCGAAAAAGGGATTTCGTAATCCGGGGGGTTGAGATGGTGTCAACACAAAATGGAACAGCTCTCCATAAACAATCGCGGCCGTCTGCCTTTGTTTTAATTGCCGACCGCGCCAAATCCTGAGCAGGTGTGACAAAATAGTGTGAGAAAGCGGAGCTGAACTGCAGGGATTGCATACTCGCACATCGGAACCCCCTTCCCAATTCCGTTGCTGCCGCATTAAAGTTTCCCTTGTCCTCCGTTGGCAACGTGCAATCAGCCAGTCTGCCATCATTCCCATCGATAAAACTTTAGGGAATGCCAAAAATAATTCAAACAAACGAGCAGAGCTCCGTAGCTACCCTTACGGAGGGCCCATCCCGTTGGCGCATAAATTGGAAGCCGAACCATGTCTGGCCCCTGTCTGAGACCCATTACGGGTCCCTAAATTTGGGTTTATGGCCTTTTAAGCATATTTCCGGGTACGTTTCGTCGAGTTTGTTTATCCTGTGCCAGGCAAACAAGCGCGTTTTGGGGGTGCGCGGCGCGCAACATGACAACACGAGGATTACAAGTCATTCGATTCTTAGCAGAACTATTGGAATAGTAATGTAAATGCATGTTTATTCTAAGGATAACGATTGTCTGATTTAGGATATCACTTAATATGAATGCAAAACCATTTCATAGTTGATTCTAAGCTTTGTTCCTTGAATAATATATGTTTGTATTTATATTCTACGATCGTTTGTGGGGCTTAACTAAAGCCCTTTGGCAGTAGGCAACCACTTCTTCCAGCTCTGATTGCTGGCTCTCCACGAGAAGTTCTTCAATTCCAAGGATCTTAAACCTGCCATGTTCCTGCGGCTGACAATTCCGGAATGCAATGGCCGCGCAGTACTCTTCCTTCAGCAAGTGCTCCTCGAAATGCCAGTTATCCATAGGCTTGTCGTGACAACGCAGGGTGGTGCCAATGAGGGGGGACACCTCCTCACCCAGATTATGGGTGGTGTCCACGGAGAAGCTGATATTCTGCAGGTCCACAGTGATGCCCACTCCCAGCTCCTTGACGTAGGCCTCCTTCAGGCACCAGTGACGCATGAAGGCCTTCAGTTGAGCCCGGTCGTTGTGCTGTGGCCTTCCAATGTAGCTCCATTCATGTTCCGAAAACTTGCTCCTCATCAACCGAAAGAATTCCGAAAGAGACTTGCCGCCGCCGTACTCGATCTTCATGACATCCGTGCCGATGCCAAAGTCTGGATCTTGACTTTCGCCAGTAATTCCGGCCAGCAGAACCAAGTTTCCCTGGTGGGAGACATTGAAGCTGAGTGGCGATGACTCGCCGCCATCCTCCTGCTTCACCCAGTACGGCTTGCCCCTCACATCCCGTGCAAACTGCACTTGGTGGGGGGCCAGTCCGGTGCATGTGCTCACATATTTCCGCATCAAAAGGCGACCAATTAGCGAGGACAAAAAGTCGTCGATGAAGTGGAACTTCATGAGGCGCACGCGCTCCTCCGGCTGGACGAGCGCCACCGCCTGGCTCAGTTGGGGCAGTGTGGGTGACCAGCTGGACAGGTCGAAGGCCCACCGGGTGCAGATGTACTTGCTCATTTTTGTGTGAATAAAAACTATCTAATTGCCGGAACACTCATTGTTTTCGGGGCGTTTTCGCTGGCCAAAGTTGTTGCTAATTCGCAGCTGCTTCTTCTTCGCAGTATGGCAGCAAGTGGAAAGGGTAAAAATCTACTGGCGATGACGCCAGCCAAATATACTGACAAAATACTGTGAAATTGTTTTGCGAACAGCTGTTTAGTTGCCTGTGTCAACTAGTTCGGTTCATATTGTGAAATTTTCTTATTTACGATCGGCATCGGCGCTTTTCTAAAGTCGGAAAATGAATACGTCAAAAAAAATTACCGACTTGCCGCCGGAAGTTCTTGGTGTGATATTTGAGCAGTTGCCGAGTGAAGAAGATCGACTTTGTCTGGCTCAAGTTCATCCCCAGATGGGATTTGCATTCTCTTGCCGCTTTGGCCAAATGTTCAAGAATCTTAACGTGAGATACAAAGAAAAGTTGTCGGTACTCCTGCCACTATGCGGATCAAGAGTGGAGCATATTACCTTCAATGACATCTTGGACGGCAACATGTTAAAATTGCTGGAACGGCACTGCCCCAACCTGCAAGCCATAAATCTTTATATTTGTGAGAAGAATGTTAGCAGCTTAAAATCGTTTCTGGTTAACGTAAAAAGCCTGAAATCACTGGACTTGGCTGTCGACTGGACTGGAGTGAAAAGTTATTTGGAAATTTTCGAGCTTCTTAAGTTCCAGCCGAGTTTAAGAAGACTACGATTAGATATTCTCCCCGGAAACATGTGTACGAACATATAGAATACGCTTCTAGTATGATGTTAGTCTACATTTTCTTTGTTTTCCAGTACCGGAAGTGCGAAAGTTGGTGAACTTGGAGGAACTGATAATTGATTATTACATGGATAAGGATCTCAACATACACGAGCTGTCCTCGCAGCTTAGAGAACTTCGAACGCTAGACGTTAGTTGCAGGAGCTTCACTGCTTCACAAGAATTTGCCGGATTACCTTGTCCTGCTCTAAGGGAACTACATCTGAGGGACTCCCGGGGTTGGTCGTTTATGAACCCATATCCGAGCACCCCTGCCATTTTAAAATGGATTCTGAGCCATGCCGAGCGACTGGAGATATTGACGTTAAACGTACATTACGATCTCTTTGCACGCAAATGGACGAAGTGGATACCGACTTTGCTCATCGCGTGGTTAAGATTGTCTCCGAAAATGGAGTGAGATCGGAAGAGCTACCGCTGGACCTGAATTTTCATAATCAGAGAATACACGAGGACATTCAAAAAGTGCTGGCCAGTACTTCATCTAAGCAGTTAATTACTATTACGAATTTTTGTGTGATGAATATGAG
Source organism: Drosophila tsacasi (assembly GCA_018904565.1). Taxonomy (NCBI): domain Eukaryota; kingdom Metazoa; phylum Arthropoda; class Insecta; order Diptera; family Drosophilidae; genus Drosophila; species Drosophila tsacasi. The sequence goes on along the minus strand of JAEIHY010017662.1, from coordinate 5,469 downwards.
CTCAGAACTTGAAAAATACAGAGATATCTAAAAAAAAAAAAATCAGCTCTGTTCCAGCTTACAATTTCGACTTGAAAACTACATAAAAATATATTGGGGTTTGATTTTAAGGGTTCAAGTATATATCTATATTTTCCTCATACAACATTATAACTATAAATTGCTAGAAATAAAAAGGTAACAGCTCTAAATGTTCAAATAGGAATAAATATATTTTCTATCCAACTGAAAAGCATTATTCAATATATTTGGGGCAGCATTTAAAAATAATAAATGCAATATAACAACTGAAATATAATTTAGCAACTGAACTAACAAACACAAGATCGAAATAAATATTTCAAAGAAAGAAATCTAAATTACTCACCATTCAAACGCGCTTTCTCCGGTCCTCGTTCCGACAGCGATGATGTGGCCGTGAGCACCGCTCTTTCCAGGAGCGGCAGGTTGCACTCGTAGTCGGAGAAATAATCTGTGAAGGCATCTGAAAGAAGACAACACCGATCTATAAATATCCAGACTGCCATGACCCATATACACAATTGAACGGTTTTGGGAGAAAAGTGAACGCAACTGTCACTGGCATAATTAAAATTGAGATATGAAGAGTCTGTTTGGAAGGAAGCCAATCATTTTAAGTACTTCTCTCGGGTCATAATCGTTCCAGTGGCCGCTTTTTATTGAGGCCATAAATAAAGCCACATCAATAAGTAATACGTAAACAAAATTAGTCCAGTCAGAATGGTAAATATTCGCTTTATTCTCGGAATTATAAGGTTTGGATAACTACAGCAGAATGAGAATCTATTTGCATGAATAAGTTTAATTTGGAGAGATATCTACGGCTTTATAAAGGGATTTATTCCAAAGTTCTGCTTAAATTTAAATATATTTACATGAAGAAAAACCTACATTTTAATTTGTTTCTTACTGTGCAACATACTGTAAAGATTCTTGTCGCTTATTTGCCCCATAATATTTGCTGGTGACGAGAGTCTTGTGGCCCCCAGGATCCGTGACAGAAAGAGGGCGGAAGTGGGGGCAGGTCGTGTCGGAAATCCAGACAATTGCCCCTGTCTGTTGCAACCCCCAAGACGTGCTGCTGCTTTACAATGGGTGCAGCAGGAGCTCCTAGGCGAACACACTGCCACTTTCCGGGGGAAAACAACCCTTGCGAGGTCATCTGGAGTTCGTGCGCACTTTAAGCTGACTTTGAGCCATTTGGGGGAAGTGGGAAAATCAACCTGATAAGCCCGGCAAGAAACAGAGCGAAACACGCACGACAATCTCATGGCAAATAATCAATATGGGAGCAGCAGTTTGAACTACTTTTTCCCTACATAATTGCCCAATAAATGGTGCTGAATTAAATGGAAAATCTGGCTAATGTTCTCCACGAAACAAATATGACGGGGCTCGAAAGGCCATTTCCGCTGATCTGGGGAAACTCGAAGTGCGAATGATGCCATTCTCGGGGCAATAAGTACAGAAATAAATTATCAAAGTGTGATATATGTCTGCTGTCTGCTCTCGACGCTCCAAGGCGTAAAAGTGGCGAATTAATTGTGGGCAGTTGTTTATTTTTAGTCATAAAAATGTTTGCATATTATCGCTGGATTGCTTGTTTTCAGGCAGCTAAAACATAGCATAGTTTCAGTTCGTTGACATATGGAGGAGATAAAATGCGAAATTTGTGTGCTTTAAAATGCAAATATTACATAAAAGCTTGCTCGGATGAGCCTTTTCTTGAGTGTTATCCAATGCAGTTCTCCTATTTTGTTTAAAAAACTTTATTTATTCGGGAAAAGGGTTAAGTATCGGCAAAACAAGGAGCTTAACTCTGTTGACATATGGAAACAAGATATAACACGTGCACCGGCAGCATCATAAATCAGCAGATGCTTTTTCCGCCGCATGCGCAGTCGAAGTGCCGCATAATTACCGATTGCAGGGATGCGACCGGCAAACGCTTGAAGCTCGGCGGCGACATTGTTCCCTTGGGTTGTGCCGTAAAAAACAGAAACATTTGAAGAACAAGTACAGCTCAAAAAGAAGCGAGAAGAAAACGGGCGTTGGTAGTCGTCGTTTTTGTTTTGCCACCGCTGTTCGTAAGCAACGGTTGGATCGCTCTCGCCCCCTCTCTTTCGGGCGCTCTCTCGCGATCGGAAAGAGCGAGTTAACAGCGAAGCACGGAGCAAGAGGGAATGGAGGAGCGAGTCTTCAGCTTTGGGGAACACGCCCAAATTCTGGCTTACAAACAATCATCGTTTTATGTCACATTTTCTCAATAAAATTCGAAGAAAATCTACAAAATTCTTTGGTTTTTCAACTTATAACACCGTATTTACCTGCTTGCACGGATCTAATGCCGTTATTGGCCAGCAATAGGAGGCAAAGTAATCCAAATTGAAGCGAAGCCAATGCTGTTTTCGAACTGCTCCTGGGAAGCCTCATCTTGCAGGCTTTATATCGAAAACTTCCGGGGAATCGATTTATAAACACATTTATATCCGTTTTCCGGGTAATGCTTCACAAAGATGCCGCTGGCAAATTCACTTTTCGGGCTGAAAAATTGCCGTAAAAAGTTGACGATTTTTGGCAACGCGTCCAGTCCAAGCTGTTGGCTTTGAGTTCTTTTATTTTCCGTTCCGCGTTCTTTATATTCAGGGCTTCACTATTTCAGATAAAACGCCCCTGTTGCACAGCGACTCCGCCAGCTCACGCCCACTTCGGAAGAGTTTCGTTTGAATTAACAAAAATAATTAACGCGGATGACACACGAACACGTCTCGCTGCCAGTGTGTCGTCGGTTTGATGTTGGAAAATGACAAGAACTAAAAAATGCCTATGAAGTAATTGGAAACCTGGTCCCACTTAATCGCAATCTTAATCGATATTTTGAAAACAAAACAAAATTATCGAGTAGTTTTAAAACAGCCCAGTAAATGTGTGTTAGCTTTTAATTGTCATAATTGGGATTATAATTATAACTGTAACTTCAATAAAACTGCTCTAAAACAAGGGGAAAGGGAAATATTCACTTGCTTCGGCCAAAAAAAACCGAATATATATTTATTTTGAACAAAATATCGATGTATCGATATATTGATATATTTCTCACATCTCTAGCCCCTTTTCGCCAAAAATTTGTTGGCGTGTTGTCAGATTCCTCGGGATTTCGATTGCCTTTTCGTTTTGTGTGTACAAGGAGAAGATAAAACAGCGACAATGTACGGCGGAGACGAATACCCACCCAATTCGGTAAGTGCCGGGCTTTCGGACAGGCCGTAGGTCCCAGTTGAAGCCGCGCCGACAACATAACCCAACTTTTGTGCCCCTACCAAATGTAAAATATTGAACTCACATGAAATTCCCTGATTTTAGGACTACTACGATGACTTCGCGCACACCGGGGACCCGCAGCTGGACATGGAGTACGAGCGTAACTACTACGCCAGTCGGATGCCGGACAATGTCAAGTACTTCCTCATCAACTTTTGCCAGGCGATCAAGGAGGGCAATCTGTACGACATCCAGAACATGTACGAGAACACGTTCCCGCAGATCAGCGACCACCACTTTGACAAGACCGCCTGGCCGGAGGAGCAGGAGGTGGCCGCCATCGTGGACAACGACAAGGTCTTCCTGATCCTGTACAAGGAGCTGTACTACCGCCACATCCACGCCCGCATCCAGGGTGGTCCCAAGCTGGAGCAGCGCATCAACTCGTTCTTCAACTACTGCGACTTCTTCAACCTCATCATCTCGGCCCAGAACCCGGTGATGTTGGAGCTGCCCGACATCTGGCTGTGGGAGCTCGTCGATGAGTTCGTCTACCAGTTCCAGAACTTTGCGCAATATCGGTGAGTAGTTATCCTTATTAACCGTGAACTTCACTGAACGTGAACCCATTGCAGTGCCCGTCTTACGGACAAAACGGAGGACGAGATCCAGCAGCTGTGCGTGAACCACAGCAACGTGTGGAGCATTCTGTGCATCCTTAATGTGCTGCACTCCCTGGTAGATATCTCGAACATCAAGAAGCAGCTGGAGGCCATCTCCCAGGGCGTGGATCCCCAGACCGTGGCCGGTGATTTCGGCAAGCTCTCCTTCTACAAAATGCTGGGCTACTTCTCCCTCGTGGGCCTGCTGCGCGTGCACTCGCTGCTGGGAGACTACTACCAGGCCATCAAGGTTCTGGAGCCCATCGAGATCCACAAGAAGTCCGCCTACTCGCACATCCCCGCCTGCCAGATTTCCACCTCCTACTACGTGGGCTTCGCCTACATGATGATGCGCCGCTATGCCGACGCCATCCGCACCTTCTCGGACATCCTGCTGTACATCCAGCGCACCAAGCAGCTCTACAGCACGCGCTCGTACCAGAACGACCAGATCAACAAGCAGGCCGAGCAGATGTACCACCTGCTGGCCATCTGCCTGGTGCTGCATCCCCAGTGCATCGACGAGTCCATCCAGCAGGTGCTGCGCGAGAAGAACTACCACGACGCCATGTTCAAGATGCAGTGCGGCGACCTGGACGTCTTCAAATCGTTCTTCGGCTTTGCCTGTCCCCGATTCGTGAGCCCCTGCCCCCCGGCCGCCGATGCGCCGATGGAGGACTACGTGAAGGACCCCATGGAGCACCAGTTGCTGGTATTCATGGACGAGGTGCGCCAGCAGAAAGATTTGCCCACGACGCGGTCATATCTGAAGCTGTACACCACCCTGCCGCTGGCGAAACTGGCTTCCTTCATCGATCCCAACGCCAGCGAAGATGACGTGTCTAAGCTGCTGATCCGCCTGCTCTGTTTTAAGCACAAGATGCGCAACCTGGTGTGGAGCAAGGGACCCAGTGGCCTGGAGGGCACATTCAAATCCGGTTCTGAGGTGCGTTGTTATCGAAACTTTTGATAAACGGTAGCTAATTTAATTTTCCTTCCTGCAGCTGGACTTCTACATTGACGACGACATGATCCACATAGCCGACACCAAGGTATCGCATCGCTACGGAGACTTCTTTGTGCGCAAAATCCTCAAGTTCAACGAACTGAACCGCAAGCTGAAGAACATCAACATTTAAGCCATTTAAGTCGACTCCTTGTGACCCGTAATGATATATTTAATATTCCAAACTGGACCAATTTGTGTTGAGATCAATAATAAAATCGCTTGCGATTATACGCAAGTTTGGTCCCCAAACATTTTTATATTTATTCATATTCTTCTTTAATTCTTTAAGGAATCAAATAGTCTGATTTTCTGGGTCTTATAATCTTAGTCAGAAGTTTGCAATGCTGTGTAGGAGTTGTTAACGACCAAAGATTATGTATTTTTTATCTTTTCTCATTACATTTTAGGTCGGAACGAGCCATATCAGTAGACTATATCATATAGCTGCCATAAAAGCGATCGGAAAATTTTGAGAAAAAAAATTATTACTTATCCAATTTTCAACATATTTTCATA
>JAEIHY010017661.1:0-61374 GCA_018904565.1 Drosophila tsacasi | reverse complement strand
GTCATCAAAAAGTTGATTTTTGCAATGTATCTCTATCTTTTGCCCCATTGTGCGCCGTCGTGTGTCCAATACTCCATGTATCTTGTATCTGTATCTCGTGGCGTGTTGTTTGTTTTTGCTGCCTCGGCACAGTGATTAGACACAGGCGGCCGCAGAAATGTTATGACTGCGAATAAAACCAGGTTACAAAACGCAGCAGACACAACATAAAGGAAATTACGAGTCCGACACACATCGAATGCTGCCGCTGCTGCTGCAGCTGCTGCTCTTGGTTTTTATGCTGCGAAAATGCGGGCTTAACTCGTATATATAATGTATCCGCAGACACCAGCAAGACGCCTTGCAACAGCATCCCATAATAAAAGCGCTGTGGGCTGTGCTGCGACGTCTGCGATTGATAAAAAGTCAATTAAACTGAATTACATTCTCGCACACTCGAAGAAAGTTCTGTCTGCTAAGGTACAAACGATAAGGATTTTCATTCAGCAAATGCTTAGGGGAAATCGTTCTTAAGAATGAATTTCAATTATTATATAGTAGAAAGAAAAGTTGCTATAGGGAAATATTTAAAAGAACATATTGGATTTACTTTAAAGAAGATAATAAATGGGTTTTAAATTATTTTTATACTTTTAAATGTACCCCTAATTTTTCCATTTATAAACTCGGAAACCAATTTATTATCTCACTTTATTTTGAAGCTTATTTCACACTAAAGTGTTTATCACCTTGGAATGCAATTAACTCAGCTTAAATATTGACTCCTCTCCTAGTACTTGCCACCAAATTGACACAATTTCCAGGCTTTTTCCCTGTGTAACTAGCTCTTGTTAATGCTAATGTTTGCCAACTAATTTGGACGCTTAGACTGGCTGACTGGCTGACTGACAACATCTGTGCTTGATTTGCTGGCTAGCACGAGATCTCCGTCTGGCCGAATGCTAATCGCAATTCAAGCGCGTCTCGCTGGCTGTGTTCTGCCCTAGAAGCCACCCCCCACCGCCACCACCCACTTCCATATCCACTCCACTCCAAGCATTTCCCTCCCCTCCCTGGTCAGTGGGAGCGTGAAGCGCAGTTGCGTTTTCGTTACGTTCCGCTGGATGCGTGGCAAGTAGCGCTGAGGCAGCGACCACCCTTCGCTGCCAATAAAAGAGTTTCATATATACTTATATGAAGTTGTAAAATAGGCGAAATACTCGCACAGATAGAAATAAAAACGCAAACGAGGCAGCAGCAGCAACCACTGCATAAAATTCCACAGCTCGACACGCACACCCAGAGCCGCCCGTTGCTGTTGCAGGTTTTCTGCATCTGTGCCGCAATGTCTGCGGCTGGAAGTGGTAGCCCGGTAATCGGAATGGGAATGGGACTGGGAATGGGTATTGGTATATGGGATGGTGGCAGGAGCAGGACGGACAGGCTCTGGTAACGAAACTGGCACTGGGACTGGGACTGGACAGGTGGCTGCCACGGGCACGCTCCTCCTGGAGGCTTGACCAGCTGAAGCCAATCGACCCGATCGACGGGTATCAGAGCACTCAGAGAAAAATAAGTCGGAAAACAGGGAATTTGTTAGAACATTTGGGAGGAATTAAGGCAACAATAAAATAAGTCTTTAAATTGGAAATTAAATTCATGAAAATATAATGAAAAACTAAGGAAATGTGGCTTTCAAATGTGTTAAGATGTCAATCCCTTTCGAAACTAAACTAAATTAAATATTCAGAATATTAAATAGAATTAAAAAAACAAATTTTTTATTTGATTTTAAATTTTTAATCTCAGTGCAAAGGCGCAAAAAAAACCAGTAAAGACCAAAACTATTTTCCGGTTCTCGCCACCATTGAAAGTTCTGTCTGGAAAACAGCATTTTCTTTCATGCTCTTTTAAAAAATATACAAGGTAATTTGAAAAGTGACAGAACATTAATTGAAAATTAATAAAATAAATAGTGAACTGAATTTTCTTTTCTCTGGGTTATTTCTGCAATTAATTTCCAGCTAAGGAAATGTCTGCAACTTATGGTTCATTGATAAACATTCACGTCAGGTGTTTTTTATAGCTACTAGTAAAAGTCAATGTTTAAGGTACGATAAGAAGTTATTAATGTTTGCAAGTGTCCAAGTATATAGTTTATAGACCTGTTTCACTGACTCATTTACCTTGTAAAATTAAGAAAATGTGAATCGGGTTTTTGGCCAATTACAATTACTGAGTTTTATCTCGAACAACTTTTCAATTAACAGAAACATCTATATTTAAGAATATATTGGAGATACTCACAAACACAATGATTTTACTTTATTTTAATGAAGGCTTTCTTCTACTTATTTAGTATTAAATATTTTAGTTATATAATATTCAAAGTCACTAAATTCCTATACACTAAATCCCTTTAAAATTTTAAAAGGAGAGTAATAAGACTAATTTTCTTGGAAAAATCAAGAAACTAAAAGGCTTTTTCCAAAATATCTTTACTCTTTGGCATTCAGAAAATCTTTCTTAATTTCTTAATATTGAAATAACATTTACTTTTGGCAGATTTCCAGCGATGAACTCGACTTTTTTCAGCGGTAAGTATTCGGCTTATTTGCTCTGTTCCTTGTTCTCGACTGCAAAAATTTCACTTGCCGAGATTTTTAATTTATTTTTGCTTATTTTGAGGTGGCTGGTGCCGCTTTAGGATTTTCCACTTTTCCGCTGCTGCTGCTGCTGCTGCGACTTTCTGCTCAATGAGATTTTCATTTGCACGAGAGCACAATGAGGGCGAAAAACACTCACACACACACGACAACAGCGACGACGACGACGCTCGAGCGGTTTGTTTAACTGTTTGTTTATCAGGCAGCGGCCGAAACGATTCGCCGGAGTTAGGTGGCCAAGAAGTATCTTCTGCACTGAGCTGAACTGGAGCCAAGCACGCGCAGCCGGTGAGCACCAATGTAAGACTGAATCCGCAGACGGAAAAGTATCTGCCGGATACACACAACGCCGGTTTCAGCTTAACAGAGCGCGCTCCGTTCTCTCTCGCTGTTAATGCTCGGCCTGTGTGTTGATGTGTCCGCTGATTTGTGGAGAACTGGGGTGCGATTAATGATCAGCCGCAGCAGCTGACCGGGCCAATATGTCGAGCTTCGGTGATTCCAGTTGGCTACCTGTGCGCACCTTCACCGTGTATTTCCTACATGTATACCTCATCGCGAGATAGGCCCAAGCTGAGATCTGTAAATTTATTGACTTGCCATTCGGCTTTGGCCGTCGTAAACTTCTATTTATAGTGCCCAAGCTACCTTCTTTCAGATCCGTATCGATCCTAGCTGGAAGCTCGTGGAGTCACGCCTCAATCAAAATTAGTTTCAGGGTTTTTTTTCTACATTTAATTAAATTATCAAAGCTATTGAAAAAGAGCTTGTGACCGAGAAGATATCAAGAGAAGCTGAAAACAGCATTATAAAATATATAAATTAATGGAAAATATAGGAACAAGAATGGATAAAGACTTTTGTTATCTTAAATCAAAAACCAAGAAGAAATTTGTGTTAGAAAGTAGTTTCAATGCTAAATCATATAAATTTCAAAAAATGGTGAGGGATTTCCTTAGCTTTACAAATAAAATTAAACCATAATTAATCATCAAACCCAGCATCCCCCAAAAGCTAGGCTATGTTTTTTGCTGATGCTTAAAGGTTATTACATAGCACCACCTATTGATTTCAAGAAGATAATAATTTCTAAAATGAAATAAATATTTTAAAATCCCTAAGAGTGTTTACCAGAGTGTTCACTGTACACCGGCGGCGACAAATGTCACGCTTTTGAGCACTGACAGCCGCTGCCGCTGAGCTTAGAATGCGCCGCCGACTGCAACGGGAGCAGAGAGAGATAGTGAGAGAGAGAGAGGCAGAGAGAGCGGAAGAAAGCAGCAGCGGCGGGCCAAACTGGTCAGAATTTACAGTTGAAGCGGAGCGGAAAGGAGCTGCATGGAAAGCGGCGATAAAGCGCAGCAGCCATAGCCATTGACCATAAACTTGAAAAGCTAACAGGGGCCAGCTAACAGCGGGTGAGAGCAACAGAGCTGCTGGGGAGACAGTTAGACTGTTAGACGGCTGTTAGGCAACTGCCAATTATGCGCGGACTTAACAAAATGTGACAGACGTCACTCAAGCGGCCAAGAGGCGAGCACAAAGCATTTAAGAAAATCAATAAATAAATATTTGAGGAGCGGATGTTAAGCCTGATGTCTCAAGTCTTAATTGCACTGGCTCACTCTGAGACTTTTTGACAACGAAAGGCAATAAGATATTTATGTCCCCGGTGGTTGGTCTTTCTCAGCTTTCTTAGCTCCTTCTCTGCTCCTCTCTGTTCTTTATTTTAAATATTAAAGTTAACCGCCGTAGGAGTTGCATAAGATACGACACGAGCCTGGCCAACGCTGCGTATGCTTAATTTTGGTAGTCCTTAAATATTCAATTGGGCCAAGGGAAGGAGTCCACCTTTGACCCTCTGCAGGGGCGGCTTTGTTTCTGGCCAAATCGTTGAACTCAAGTTCAAGAGTTCATCTCGTGGCAGCATCTGCCTCTTGGCTTCTTAGCCCTGTTTATGGCCCCTTGTTGCGCATTTATTGTGTGGTTAAGCCAGTCTTCGCCGTCTCCGTTGCCGTCCAGAACAAAAATAACAAAAATTGGCACTCGAGGGTTCCTTGACGTGTCTCCGGGATGAGAGATTCGCCTTTATGCTCTCCATTAATTCCATTTGGCCACCCTGGCTGGCGGGCTGGCTGTCTATCTCCCTGTCTACTCACAAAAGCGAAAATTGGTTTAATAGTCGCGTCGTTTGAGCATTTGAAAGTATTTTCTTTATTTTTCTTTATTTTTTTTAGCATATAATTAATGATTAGTTGGGTCAGTTCATCAAGTCCCTGGCGTTTTGAGGGGCTTGGCTTTACGCATCATTATTTGCGCCGTTCATTACCTCTTTTATGTTTGTGGAAAGATCGTTAAAGAAGTGTGAGAGAAGTGTGTTCCGAGCTTAATGACTCAAGACTTATATAGCAAAAACGTCTTTTATTTAGAGCTATAATTAGAAATTTTAATCAAGTCTTCTGTAAAATGTTATATCTTTCGGTTACTCACGTAGTAAATTTAAAAATGTAAACATATTCTTAGAGGTGATTTCATTTTCCTAAAAAGTCTATTCTTTATATTTTTATTTATTCCCTCAAGATTCTCGTTTATCTTTCACGCATTTCGCTGTTATGTGGAACGGTTAATCCAAGGTCTTTTTTTTTTTTTGAAGCTCTATTATGTAAACGAGCCAAGCAAGCATTTTATTTTTCTCTTATTTAATGTCACAAGCTCAATAAAATTATCTATGACTGCTTTAATTAAAGTTACTTTGGCCCAACCAAGTCCTAAGCCATATTTATGTTGAGCTGAAATGGCAGCGGCTTAGATTTGTTTGTTTTCAAGGGGGCTTTGTTTAAAAGAAATAAATAATTAGGTGTAAATATATATAAGAATTTTAAGACCCCCTTAGCCCCGTCTCTGGCTTAACCACAGCTCGTATATCTTGCCAGCCAAGTTTGCTGTTCTGCCTTTTGTAGGAACTACTTGGCTAAGAGATTCATTCATTCATTCCGAGCGCGGCTTGTTGAGCTTTTGTGTGTCTAAATGAGGAGGAATTTAAACACAAAATTAAGCTGGGAAAAAGTAACAAATTTTCTAGTGAAAAAATCCTAAACACGTTTTATCACCCGACAAGGCCGCACAAAATTCTAGCCACCAGACGAACTCCAGGTCGGAGCACCTGGCCGGCCCGCCACCTGGCAACTGATGAAGACCTCGTCTTGTGCGCCCTGTCAGTCATTCCCCCTTGGAAAAGCTACACCCCTATACACAGAAATAATATACACTTAAAAATTTGGGGATTGTAGCAATATCATAGGGGATTCTTTAGAATTATTTTATTTTATGCTGTGATTTAATTAACCATTAACCAATTTTACAATTCATACTTAATCCGTGTTCTTTTTCTGGACTTAAAAACTATTTTTCTAATACTTTAATGACACACTAAGATATCAAGATATTAAGATACTTCTCACTTTAATTTAATTATAATTTCTTCGCTCATCATTTAATACACATTTTTCGCTGTCTATTCATCTCGTCGCGGTCTCCTTTCTTTGTGGTTCGTCTGGCGAAATTTCCATTTCGTTAAATGCAGAGAATTTACGAGCTTTCTGGCTGCACGTGCACCACATGTCCTTTCCGTCCGAAATGCTTTACGAGTCTTTGCCGTCGTCCTTTTGCCGGCGGGTGCTGGTTTGGGGGAATTTTCTAAATTTTTCTTTCTGTCCCCGACTTGAATGTTATTGAACTTTGGCGTCTCGACGTCTGTGACAAGAGCGAATAAGTTTTTTGGGATAACGTAAATAAATTTGAAGCAGTCCCCTAGGACTCTGGCCGAAATAACTAAACAGAAATATACAAATCCAAGGAATATATACACACTACAACTACTGCTTGTGCATTTGTGTCAATAACCCTTATTAGGGGAAAAGCACAAAACGCCCACAAGTCATGCAAGCTCATGCAATTTTCTCGGAAAATTGTCGGCAACGACATTCTGTAAATTCCTTTTGGCAGACACAAGTTTTTCCTTCTACAAAAAAACTTAAAGTTCCATCGATAATTGCTTAAAAAGTGTTGCAATTAGAGGACGAAAAGCTCCTCCTTCCAATGGTTTTTGTTGTGCTTCTAAAAATAAATGCAAATCACCTTTTAGTTGGATGTTATCACCAGGGAGAGCATCCAACCAAAACCCATTCTGTCCCACATGCCACGCCCTCAGCTTCACCAGGAGCCCCCTTGGTCCTTCATTAAAAGCATTAACATTGCCAATGGGGGAGAAAAAAAAATAGCAAAAACTGAACTAAAGATGCAATTTAAACGATGCTGTTGGGATGTCCACTTAGTTTCAGGCTTTGTGAGAGGTGTCTAAGACTAGGGATTATTTTAGATTGGATTAGAAAATAATTTATATTATATTTATAATTGCATTCAAAATACTTTTAATTGTATTTTTTGTACAAAAAAGTTACACCGAATTGTGATATCCTTGGCCTTAAAAACCCTATATTTCAATTGGAAATTATAGGAATTATATATAGGCTCTAGCGGTATAGGCAGAGGTGGGGAAAAACACATCGATAAGGCACCTATAAGGTTCTCTATGGCTCTGCGGTAGCTCAATCAAACGATATAAAAAAAATTGCATTAATAATTGCAATATTGCCCAGAGGCCAGGAATTACACGCTACCAAAGAGTCGACTACACACACACCCCGTGGAATGCACTACACTCACTCCCCGTGCACACCATGGGCGTGTGCTTTTGCGGGGAGGTGTCTTCTATTCTCCAGCACACGCTGCCCACTTGACTGGCTTGGGTGACGTGACTCCCTGAAATATGCAATGGTTTTTTGTTATGTTGCTACCAGACTTTCGCATTTCGCCCACTTTACGGCTCCGAATGGCATTTTCCCAACCCTTCTTGGCCTGAAGGGGTTGCACATTCGCCGCTTTTGTTTGGACTTTTGTGCAGCGTCGTCGCTTGGGTGTTTTAATGGGTAGCTCAGTAGGGGCAGCAGGGTGCATCTGTGCGGGTGCTTAGCGCTTTATTTTCATTAACATTTGCAAGTTGCCTCTTCGGATTGCTTTAATTTACAGGGGACAAAGCGGCGCATGCGTTGAGGCAGCTGTAAGCTAACAGAGTGCCTGCAATTAGCAGGTTGGGATTTCCTAGGTGTAATGATAGGTTTAAGCAGGACAATTATATGGTATTGTACATATATTTAAATGACACTTTCATTATGGTGTACAGTTCCGAAAAAGGGTAAAAAGGATGAAAACGCGAATTAAATTCGATTAGGCATCATAGCAGGGAAAAGGAGAAACACCCCCTATTTACCTTTCAGTCCTTCCTTCTCCTCCTTCAACCGCTATTAAATTATTAAAGCCACTGTCGACACAAAAAACAAGGAAAAGGTAAAAGCTTTTTATCGATTTCCTAGGGGCACGTAGAGAAAAATATTATATATTTAAGATTTCTCTTAAAAAATCGTAATTTTTATATGACAATTTTCGTAGGAAAATCTATGTCTAAAATAACTCATAGATAAGCAAAAAATGTTTTAATTTCGGTTCGGAAAGCGTTTCTATAGTAGTTTTTTAAACGCTAATAAATCTGCATACTCAATTTAGAATATTAAAAAATTTATAATTTTGTCGATTTTTCACAATTTTAACGATGTCACCCCTTATAAAATTTCGAAAAAATGGGTAAAAAAATTTTTCTTGTCGGACATGGCTAGATCGACTCGGCTGTCGATACTGATCAAGAATATATATGATTTATAGGGTCGGAAATGACTCCTTCATAGCATTTCAAGCTTCTACAAGAGATTACAATACCCAGCAAGGATATTTAAATATTATTTTCCCACCCTTTTTCTCTCTCTGTACACCATGTTTGCGGTTTTCCAAGAGCAAACCCTATCAAATGAGACCCCAGTGAAAGAGCCGGGTCGACATCCTCGGCTTTTATTGTTGTTCCAAATTGACAGTATAGAAACATTACAAGGTTTGCAAGGTTGGGGTTGAAAGCGGCAACATATGGTAGCTTCCACGAGAGAGAGAGCCTAGAGCTTTCGCTTTCCAGTGAAAAACATATGGGAGAGCAAAGTCCTTTCGTGGAAAATACACACTAGAATATAGCCACCTTTATCGATAACAGCCACCCCCATCAGCTGATAACAAAAGCTCTGCCCAAAGGCTGTGGGTGCAAAAAAGCTGCCTGGAGAAAGTTCACAAATTTCCTGGACACTTCCATTGGTTTACATTTTCGGCCGCTTAACGTCTTTTGTCATCTTCTAAAATGAATATTAAATAAAACAAAATATATTACTGGAAATCTCTGAACAATTCTAAGCCCGAGAAAGTCCGAGGCTGTAATTATTTCAAGGCGTTGAAGTGTGAACGAAGAAAAAGTGTGTGCGACAGAAGAAAAATCCAAAAATCAATAAGCGTGTACAATTTGTAAACACGACAAGCCCTCGACCAGCCTCTCTGGGTTTCTCTCTCCCCCGGGAACCACCCTTCTCAATACCCATTCCCCCGGTGAACTGTGACCGCCAGCTGCCCAAAAAAAAAAAAAATACGAAATAAAAGAAAGGCTTCGGGCGTGAGCGTAAAACCACAGAGAAAAACCATTAACCATCACAATGATGGCCATTTACGTGCTGTTACTGACCATGATGGTCGCTGGAGCAGCGGCCACCGCAGAGCAGGTGGAGTACCTGGCTACACATCCGCGGGAATCTTCGCCAGGGGATCATGATCACCGCCTGAGCAAGCGCATGGATCTGGAGGTGTGCATAGGTGAGTTTTACCATCCAATTCTTAAACAGTTTCCAGTTTTTAATAATAAACAACTCCCTCCCTCTTAGGCCACTTTGATGTCCACAAAAACACCATAATACGCACCGGAGAGTCCCAGGCAATTGGTGGAAAGTACCTCCAAGGCCTCGAACTGGACACCATCGAGGAGTGCGAGCGTCTCTGCTGTGAGACAGACGCCTGCGACGTGTACATCTTCGAGCGGAAGACCGGCGGCTACTGCTATCTTTTCGAGTGCGGTCCGCCGGAGAATTTCCACTGCAAGTTCACGCGGCACTCGAACTACACGAGCGCCGTGTTGACCCCTCAGGCCCGTCAGACCAGCGAGGTGGCCAGCACCCCGCGTCCACAGCTGCCGCACATACCCAGCAACAATATCTCGCAGCAGGAATGGGAGCTGAGCAACCTCAAGCTAAAACCGGAAGCGAGGGACAAGCCCTCGGTGGCCTCGTCTGCGGTGGCTCCCACCGGCTCGGGGGTATCTGGATCTGGAGTGGGTGTGGTCCAAGCCCAAGCAGTTAACCCAGTTCAAAGTGGTGAGTTGTGGGTTTGATACTCTGGGTTTTTAGGGTATATAGGAAAACGAGATAAAGTTGATAAAGGGATTAAAACTTACCTGGTTCCCTTTTGTATAAAAATCTAAGGTTCATTAGGTCCGGGGTATATCAAAGTCGGTTTCGTATTATTTCTAAGGTTCTTTCACATATTGTGGCTTTTCAAATTAGTAACCAACTTTGCTCGATTTCAGTTCCCATAGCGCATTGTAGCCGCTTTCAGTTCACCTGCCACTCCGGCGAGTGCATTGCTGTGTATAACGCCTGTGATGGCATTCCCCAGTGCGAAGATGGCAGCGACGAGGGACCGGAAGTGAGTTAACCCCCAGCTCCACTCCCCTTTGCAGCGCTCGCTAACTAACCCACTTTTCAGTGCGATACCGTATCATCGAGTGCCACGAAATCGAGTGGCAGCAACAGCGTGGAGCCTGTTAAGCCAATTGTGCAGCAATATCTACCTGTGCAGAACGTGCAGCAGCAATTACAGGTAGCCGCCCAACAGCAGCAGCAGCCACAACATGTCATTGTTCTGGGGCCACCTCCACCGCCGCCGCCACCACCGCCCATGGTCAACAATCGAGAAGATGCCGCTGCCTGGGCCAACCGCAAGATGATTACCGAGGGGCAGCAACCACAGCCGCAGCAGCAATTGCAGCCGCAGCAGACACAACAGGGAGGAAGCATAACTACAGGTAAATAAACATTATAAACTCGTTAGCGAAAAAACTTCCAATTAAACTGGGAGAAGCAGGGACAAACTTAAATTAAATTAAAATAATGTTATAGTAATTTCCAGACCCAATTTCAAATACACAATTCCTTCAACTACATTTCTATGATTTTTCCTAAAGTGAACACTATAAATTAAAAAATATATCTGCCTCAGACTAACTGACTTTGTCTTCCGCCTAGACTTTCCTCTTAGTACTTTTAACATTTTAATTAAAGTCGATTGGATGTCCACCAGCAATTAGAGCCTGAGTCACTGACAAAACTAAAAATGAAGTAAATATTTATGAGGGAAAGGGAGCATCCCCGGAGCCTCTGGCGCTCAGTGTGCGCGACATTAGCACACAAATTGGAGCCATTGGAGCGCACGCAATAATCGCACTGCCATGCTGGCCAGCTGCCTGCCTTTCCCTGAGCTCGCAAGCTTTTCTTCTGGGAAAATCGCAAATTGGCCATCAGTTTTCATTGTGTGAAACGGGGGAGCTGGGGGTTGCCGTCGCTCAAAATTGATTTACGGATGTGGTGTAGGGTGCAGTGTGTAGTGTGTCTGTGCGTGTTGTGGCTCTCTGTTGTCTACTCGTAATTAATTCAATTAGCTGTGCGTTGAGCTGGGAGACACACTTCTTACTTCCTTGTGCCGCCTTCCACTCTCTTGCAGATGAGCAGAGCCACATATTTAGTCACAAAGGCGGCCTCCAATTGCAGCCGCCGCCGGCGAATGTCCAAGTTCAGGGACAGCTCCAGGGGCAGCAGGCGCAGGGAGGAGCAGCAACTGTCCAGCAGGTTCAGGGGCAATCAACACCGCTCCAAGTATCTGCCTACGACAGCAATCAAGCCATGTACGGGATGTCGCTGCCACGCTCCGGAATGTATGTCCAACAGCAGCAGCAGCCACAGCAGAATCCTCAGCAGCAGCTCCAGGCAGCCTCCTCGGGGCAGCAAATGTCCACAAATGTGGTGTGGCCCCAACAGCAGCAGCAGCAGCAACAAACGTTGCCAGTGCAGCAGCAAACACAACAACAACCGGTCTATGCTCCAGCTCCTGCGGCTCCGCCAATCCAGCACCAAACGGCGGCCATGCTGCCAGTCCTGAATGCTGCACCAGCTCAGGGCAAAAACCAGGCTCCTTCTGCTGATGGGGATTACGAGGACTACGACGAGGAAACCTACACAGAGGCCCCGAAAAAGGTGAGAGGCTTACAGCTCAAGCTTCTCAATGTGTTAACCCTTTAATAATCCGCAGAAGCAACACAAGCACAAGAAGGTCAAGGCCAAAACGGGCAAGGATCCCATTGAACTGGCCTTGGAGCAAAATAAGCAGCAGCAGGAGACAGCTGCGGCGGCATCACTGCCATCGGCAGCTCTGCTCGTTCCCGTTTCCGCCGTGCACGAGCAGTACAAGATGATACACGAAAATCTGGCGATGGAGTTTCGCGACCACGACGGCCATTCGGAGCGTCCTGGGGGAGCTGTTCTCTCGCTGACTCTTGGCCTGCTTGTAACGGCCGCCTTGGCCATTCTCATTGGCTGTCGAATGCGCACGGTTAGCCGAAGGGCACGACGTTTGGGCGGCAAGACGCCGTATTCGCAGGAGGCCGACTTCCTAGTCAATGGCATGTATCTCTAAGGTAGGAAACATGCCTGTGTCGGGAACGGGAACGTGGGGGTTGGCCAAGATTTTTGTTGTTCCACAAGCTACGGAGCGGGGAGCGTACATATTATAATTATTTATGGTGTAATAAGAAACATATTTTATATAAACAAAGATACCAATGTATATCGAATAAAATTGAAATTAAAATATTTACCATAAAGTGTATACAAAAATATGTTAATGGTAATTTGAGATCCTATCATGCAGCTTGCTTGGAGAGGTAGGAACAACCATATTTCGCATGCATAAAGAATTCCAGAAGGACGAAGCAGCAATAACTCCTCCTCTCCTGGAACTGGAAAAGCATTTAAATATAAACCCCAGCTTTAAGAATTTTCCATTATTTTTTATTTAAGATCATTTTCCATCCTCGATTTCAGTTTCTTTTTTGTTTACGAAAAAACTTACAATTAGTTATCTTTTTATGCAATTTGTCGTTTCAGTTATTCTCTTGGATGTGACAATTTTTAGTCATTAAAACTACAACATAATAGGAAGTTGGTTTGTTTATATATTTTCGCTTTCTGTTGTTCTCTTTATAGATCAGCTCCATACTCTCCGCTTCCATTACAAGCCCAAAATCAATGGTAATGCTCATACAGTTGATTTCTAAAAGGTATTTGGCCAAAAAACTAATTTCAAACGCTTACAGATATCACATTAAGAAATTAAACCGAATCGAATTTAAATATATATAAATAACAAAAACTTGCATATTTTCGTTTTGGAATTTGGAATAGGGGTTGTCTTAAGTTTTGTATACATAGATTTATTTCGTTTTCCATTTCACACTTTTAGTCTTTTGTTTTTGAGAATTTTTCCTTGCTGTGGCCAGTTTTCCTTTTTGTTTGTTGTTTTGCGATTGAGAAAATATCGTTTACGAAGTTTGATGCCCTGACATTGTTGGTTGTGTGTTATCCATATATATATATATAATTTTTTCGTTACAAGTATTATGCATTAAAATAGGCTTTCTCTTTACTCGTTAGCTCCATTTTTCACCTAACACTGTACACATATAATGTAAACTATTTGTATTTCTATTTAATTATGCAGTTGAATAGTGTTGAGTTTAATGGGTCGTCCATATGTGCAATTTACGATGCAATTTCTTATCGAATCTGTCTCTCCGCCCTTCGCCCGACTCGTGCCAATGTTTTTCGTTTGCTAAGCGGTCTAAAACATAACGCATTTATCTCCAAATGTTTGTTTTTTACAGTTCTTGTGTGTAAACTCAATATAAATAAGAATGGGGTTCAGGGTCGACTAACTTCCTGGCTGCTGTTCTGTACGTGTTATGGTAATTGTTACTGTTAATTTAATAGTTAGCGTAGTTTAATATATATGTTTATAAAATAGGCTTCCTCCTTTGCAAGATGCGAATTTTCGTTACTGTTGCTGCAGTTTTCTGTAGATTGTGGTACATGTACGAAGCCAGATCTTACGCATCATGTTGCGTACCTGGTGGGACATTTTAAAAAACGTATATTGCTGGAATGGGTTTATTTATTATATCTGGTCAACTCACCGCTTTGTCCAGAGACGCGCAATTCGATCATGCTCCTCGCGATTTTGCAAATATTGCGTGGCAATACTACCCACCAGCGGATCGGCTGTAAGGGATGTAAAATGAGTTATACAGATTGTAAAGGCACTAGGAAATCTGGAGTCATAACTATAAATAATATCTATAAAGATCTTTCTTAACAAAGTCTAGAAAAATCTTCATTCTTCTTCTAATTCTTGAATTCTCCATTCCTTACCTGGATTACAGTCTGTGAGCAGGGAGCAAATTGACAGTAACACCTTTGATATGGTCAGCGCCGGCGACCAGTTGTCCTTGAGTATGTCCAGGCAGATCACGCCCTGGCTGTTGATATTACAGTGATAGATGCGCGTACGGAACGTGACTTTGGGCGGCTTGAAGGGGTACTCCGGCGAGAAGTGTATGTCGAGGAAGAACACTCCGCCCTCGTAGACGGAGCCCGGTGGTCCCAGGATGGTCGACACCCATTCGTACAGATTGTCGCCCTTCGGCCCGGCACTGCAGTTGGGCGGCGGGTCCAGTGTGATCTCGGCCAGCTCCTTTTGTATGCGCTTCGCCGAGGTGCCCAACGACTTGGAGATCCTAGGCGTGGGCTTGGTGTCTTTGCGCGGTTCATCACCGCTGCCGGCATTGCTGCCAGAGGCCCCACCATTGGCATTGGCTCCACGGCCACCGCGAGCAGGTGTCGTGGCGGCGGCGGCTGTGGTTTGATTGGCGTTGCTGGCATTGCTGGACGCTGTGCTGGTTGTGCTGGCATTGGAGCTAGCGCTAGAGGTGGCCACCTCGGCGGCACTGCCTGCGGCTGGCGTTGAAGACATGACTATTATGTAATTCAGAGCAGCTGTAACGGAAAAGTTTCGATCAATCAGTTAAACGCCTTCAATTTTCGAGTCACCTGCCTTGGACGGCAGGGGTAATTTGACTGACTTTTTAGTGGATCTCAAAACTATAAAGATTTCTGTGGCTGCTTTGGTTATAAACAAACTTTAATCATTAAATAGATCAGAGGGTATATATATATATAAGATCATAACTTTTCTACTTGAAAATACTAAACACTACTTTTTGGATACCATTCTTTATTATGAAGTTTAATAGCGAATATTTTTCATGACTTGCATGGAATACTTCCTAGAAATGACTAATAACTTCGCTATTTTCAGAGGTAAATCTCTATTTATTTATTTTTTTTTTTTAATTTATAAATTAAGTCGTAGTACTATATCGTATAGCTTCATATTAGGGTTCCCATTGTTTACCAATGTACTCTCTTTAGGCCTTCGTCTACATGTGACCGACCCTTCGAGCCCCCCAGGGTCCTTGACCTGGTTTTCAGCTCAAAAAGAGAGGAGTTCAGAGTGGAGCCTACTCGACTTTGTTTTTGGCAGCAGCAGCGCGCAGGGGATTGCTTTTTTTTTTGCACTAACGCACACACTTTTTTATTGGCCGGGGCAGCGGCCATTTTGGCAAAAACCCTTCGACGGCTCGGAAGAGGGGCTTTCCGGGGGGGCTACTACTTTGGACCTGGGAATTCTGATGACCCTGGAACGGGCTATACGGTTCCGTGCATGCGGAAAACAGACTTTCAGCTGCAGGCAATGCTGCATGCGGCAAAAAATCAATCGGCAGTAGACATTTGCAAAACGCGTTGCCGCCGCCGCCGTCGATGATGATGCCGCCGCTGCTCCTCGCGCCTCCCGCTGCCTGCAGCATGATTGCACAATTTCGCGAAACAGAGTGCGGCCGATTAATCAGACCAATGTTGGCCGACTTTCCACTGATACACACCTCGTTGTCGCAGTTAATTTCGCTTTTTTCTATCACAACACTTGCGAAAACGTCTCGCTCGCCTCAGTCGCCTGCTGCTGCCCTCTCGCTCGCACTCGTGCGCCTTCGGCCTTCGCTGTTGGTGGGCGTGCAGCTCCTGTCCTGCTCTGCTCGCGTCGTCCGTACCGGGCGGTACGTGGGCGTGTGTCGCGACAAAATTGGCACCTTCACGGGCGTCTTTATTTACTTAAAATCGGTTTTGCAAATTTGATTGGGGAAAAAGCCGTCTTTATCTTTGATTTAGAGTGGCTGAGTCGCGACGGTTGAAATATGCTACAGAAAATACCACAAAACGTTCGAAATATACCAAAAAGTACACAAGATAAGTAATCGATTACGCTATCGACAATCGGCTTACGTATTTTTTTCGTTTTACCACTTGACTTATCGTTTTTCAATTTTATGGCAACACTATAATTTTGGCAATTGTTTTTAAAATGTATATTTACGCTTTAGGAATCGAATATTTTCAAATGTAGGTTTCTACTTTAAAAATGATACCAAATTCATTAATTTGTTACAGTATTTATTTGAAACTTATCCCGTATTTATTTTTTCTCTTTCTACAAAATTAGGTTTACTTGGTCTCCACGTCGGCCTTGCGCGATTTGAAGACACGAACGGAGTTGTCGGCTCCGCCAGAAATGATGTATTTCGGGTTGGACCAATCGATGTCGAGTACCTTTTCGCCATGACCCAGAAGGTCGTAGAGTGGCGCCTTGGGACTCCTGCAGTCCCACAGCTTGTTCTGGTTGTCGTAGGCGCCGGAGACGAAGAGGAACTCCTCCGTGGTGGACCACATAACGGTCTGTACCCAGGCATTGTGTCCGAGGTAAGTGTTGCGCACCACAGATCCCTCTGAAAAGGCATATCGAGATAATTATAGTCCAACCTCATAGATAGAAATTAAAAAAAGCTGATCTTACGGTTCGTCCTGGCATCGTAGAGCCTCAGGTTCTTGTCCGCGGAGGCCGTCAGTATTAGGCGGTTAAGCTGGGAGTAGCTGGCATCGAAGATTGACTTGTTGGTGGATATCTCGGTCTTTATGCCCTCGAGGCTCAGGTCCCAGACCTTCAGCGTGTGATCCCAGCTACCGGTGAGCAGGGTAGAGGCATCCATCCACTGGACGGCTGAGATGCTTTCCCGATGTCCCTGCAGCGTCATTTTGGGTGTCTGCAAGAGAAGGATAGTTTAGCAATAACATCAGGTAAGGAAATCCAATCTAGTACGCACCCTCACACCGCTTTCCTTCATCCGCTTGGACGTGCCCTCGGCGGAGTCATCCAGCTCGGCGGACCAAACCTTCAGCATGGTGTCCCAAGACCCTGTGGCGAATCTCTGGCCATCGGGGCTCACACTGACACTGTCGACGCCACGCTCGTGGCCCTTGCAAACTGAGACGCACTCGACCGAATTGGCGGCCACGTTCCACTGCCACAGCATGGCCGTCTGATCCTGAGAGGTGGACACAAAGCGACCATTCTCCTCGTCCAGGGATATCCAGTCCACCGCCTTGATGGGCGCCGTGTGACCGGGAATGGTGAGGATGTGCTTGCCCTTGTTGGTCCAGATATTCAGTGTGTTGTCGTAGCAGCCGCTGAGGATCCACTTGCCGCTGGCCTTCACCGCCGACACCCAGTCGTCGTGGAGCAGGCAGTCCTGTGGCTCTGGAGCAGGGAAACGCTCCACATACTCGATCTCAATGGCGTCCTCAAAGCTGATGGCTTTCTCCCGCAGGTGGTCGCACAGCCGGCCGCGCAGGTACTCGTCAAACACCAAGAAGTCGAAGTCTACTGCGGCGCCATCCTTCTGCTGGAGCAGCGCGTTGACGAATGTGTTCAGTTCAACGGTGGCAACGGTTCCATCGATGGCGTACGGCACATCTGGCACAGCATAACTGGGGAGATAATCTTGTAGTAAAAGTTCCATTCACATTTTTTATGGATACCCACTGCTCCTGCTTGGTTTTGAGGTGCACCTGCACCTGCCCCTCGCCGTTTTCCACATCCATCGCCGGGCCCACGTGCGTTTTCCCTAAGCGGCACTTGTTTCTCTCGCGGATGACGCTTGCGCGGCAACTGTTACGGACTCTTGTATCGTCACTTGTCAGGGTTCAGGAGTGGTTAAACCACACAACTAACAAAGTTTTTACGGATTTAATCAAGTTTACAAAAAGCGTGTTTTTAAAAGACCGAATTAGAGATGTGAGAGCATCGATAACAGGTGGAGAATCATCGATAAGAAAAGTGGAAAGAGGTCGCGAGACATTTGGCGTTGCCTGTCTATTCAAGCGGAGCTGCCAGACTGAAACAAATAGATTATTTATTTAAACAGGCAGTTGGTAACGGTTTTTTGAAAACGAATATAACAAATATTAAAATTTTATTTTTAATGCTTAATATAAATTAAACAAAAAATAATATATTGACTTTGAATAGTATAAAGTAAAACAACAATTTATTTAGTTGTGAAATTGTCTTAAATCAAAGCTTAACATTTTGTTTTAGTGATCATAAAACAGTACCACTCTGTTGCACCATTGAAATATTTGTTAAAACTAATCAATATTTTACACAAATAAGAGTAAAATTTGCAACGTTTAATAATTAAACTTTTTTGCAAGCCAAGCAGGCGCCGATGGCGATGTCGATGATTTGCTGTAATTTGGTTTCTCGCTCTTGCACTTCCCTCCAGCTTGCTCGTCTTACGCAAAAACGGAAAAATAAAAAACGACCAGCCGTGGCAGCAATTTGTAAATGACTCTTCAAAGACTGGTAATTGTTAATCTGTTATGTTTCTTCTTTTTGATTTCGGCTATTAATACGTACCAGATGGCACCTGAAAACCACTTTTGTGGCTAACTGCGCCATGGAAGGTTAAAAGCCACTTGACATTTCCGAAGTGGCGCTTAACCTTCGCATTAAAATTGGACAAATGCCCAAGAAATGAATTTCCAATAAAAAAAAGTGTGGTTACCTTTATGGGTCGTTGGGATATTAAGCTGGACACTGCAGAGGTTGTGTTTTTTTTATTATTTTTTTGCTGACTAAAACCAGAAACGAGGCGAAATGGAATACGAAAGAGCTGAAGAGCTGAGGCTGAAGCTTTCCAGATTTTCGGGGCTTCCAGCGGCGGAGCTGCGGCGCAGCGCTGCCCAGAGCTGTCAGCTTATAAAAAAGGCACGGCGCCTGCGCAGCCGAAACATTACAACAAACGCCGCGCGCAAGGTAAGACAGGCTCGATTCGATAACTCGACCACTCTAAAAGCTGTCTCCTCCGAAAGCAGAGATCATCCCCGTAAAACCCGAAACAAACCAAACAAGATGAAAGTGTTCGCGTTGTGCTCTATGCTCGCCCTGCTGCTCGCCGGCGCCCAGTCCCTGCCCCAGGGTCGCGAAGGTGCCGCCTACACAAACGAGGCCATCCGGCAGGCGCAGCAGACGCTGCTCATTCCCAAGGATGCCCAGATCCAGAACGTGCAGGAGGGCATCGAGCTGGGGGCGTACGAGCAGATTCCCGGCAACCAGCGCATCAACCTCTTCGAGATCCTGGGCGACCAGGTGCCCTCCGAGGTGATAAACAACCTGCAGTCCCAAGTCGATCAGATCGGTCGCAACTGAGGTCGAAGGGTTAACTTCAAAGCATTCATCATCGCACACTCACTCATTGTTAAGTTTCTCGGTAATAAATGTACAAAAAGAAAGAGCACCACTCATATTTAATCGATGCGTTTCTGTATTTTTCGAAAGCGAAAGTGATCCTCCCCCGAGAAACCTGTTGGTTCCTCTGCAAACTCTCCTCGATCGGATAGCGGATCGCAGTGATTTATTTCGCTTTTTGTGGCCTTTTCCTAATGCTCTTCGCCAGACTTTCTCCTCGCAGCCGCTGCGCGCATACTGATTAACCATAAATCGTCGGTAGGTTGGTTGTTGTATCCTCAACCTTGTTATGCAAGCGGCTGGACAGTGCGCACTGAGCACTGCGGCGGTTCACTGCGATGTAACCCGAGTCACTTAGCCCCGGCAGCTCTTGGCCTGGGTCGTGATGCAACAGTTGTCGCTGGAGCCGTCGTCGTTGGAGCCGTCGATTGTGGCTTCGTTCGGTTTGTTTATTTAATTTCTCGGTAATTGCCGCCTCATGCACTCGCATGTGTAATGAGGGATCCGATCCGCGGCAGAGGCGTGGCAGATGCTGGTTGCGCAACCGTTGGGTAGGACCGGTGTCCATAGGGCCTGATTACCTGGATTTTTACACGTACTTAACGCAGTGAAGTGTGAGTTTCTTTTGCGGTTATCAAAGTCCTCTTTAAATTGACTTATTATCCATTACTCTTAGGCCTCTTTTACCACTAAAAGTTTACCTATGTTCCATCAGTTTAATTTTCCATCTACTTGCTCTAGAATTACCTCATTTTTATTTCATAATTCATACATTTTAAAATGAGCTTGATACTAAATTAACGCTAGTTAAAGTATTTCCATAATGTAGTTTAGTTTGTCTTGAAAAAATCGGTGTGTTCGTGAGAGTGTGTGCATGATCATCGCCTAAATAAATTATGTTCATAATAGTATGTATTTATTTATTAACTAAAGAATGACTGCTTTTCACTTTTGACACTTTGCTCTTCGCGTTGCTTTTTAAATCCTTCCCTCCTTCCTGCCTTCGTTCAATGTCAAGTTTAAATTAGTTAAATTTTATATAAATTACGTTGTTAAATGTAGAAGTAATTGTAATTAGCTTTAAATTAAAACTTTGCCATATTCAGTCTAAACTTAAAAGCTTTTCAAATCAAAGAGGACTATATAGTAGTTTGCCTTTGCATTTGCATTTTAAAAATAAATCACCGCCGGAGCGAATAGTTAATGCTTTTCAAATCATCGTTCGTATGTTCCTTCGTTAGGAAATAAATTACAAATTAAATAAAATCATGATGCGATAAAACAGGTTAAAAATTTCTCTTCTTACTCGATGAATTTCGATTGTGGATTTGGATGGATGTCTTGGATGTGCACTTAGGTCGATGTATGTATAAATATAGAAATATATAACTAGGCAATGCGGATTGCCGGATAATGAAACATTTCGTTATTGCATTTGGGGGGCCCAGCTATGATTACGTTCGTAGGTCGATAAATTCAGATGGTCGTCTATGCAGTCTATGGAAATGATCATCGTCAAAGGATGCTCCTCCTCTCCCCTCCCTTTCTGGCTACTTAAACTAACTCTGTTGCTCGCTCGAATGGTTGAATGTTCGTTGCGTTTCCAAGTTACTAGGCTTTGCGGCAGGACTGCTCTCACAGAGATCCCCAGAGATCCTTGAGTGCTCTGTGTGGGCAGCTCTGCTTTATGGTGTATGTATATACAATAAAGGCTTGATCTTCTCCTGCGGCGTCTCCTCCTCAGTATATTCTTTGCAGATACAGGCGTCCTAATGGCACAGCCCTCTCCACGAAGCTCTTCTCGGCCCTCGCCGAGGACTTGTCCACCGAACCAGTTTTGGCCACGGACTCTTGACTCTCGTCCAGCTTCAGGCTCTCGGCATCGGCCTTGGGATCCACACCGCCGACCAGACCCGCCCCCGAACCCAGCTCATCAATGTCCAGGGCGGACACCGGCATGGTCTTGGGCGTAATGGGTTCACGGTCTCGGATATCGCCGCTGCCCAGTTCCCCCTCTTCGCCTGTTTCATTCCTGGCGCTCTTCTCCAGCTGCTGCAGATCACTGCCGTTCTGAATGCGCGTCTCCCCGGATATATCCTCGCCACTGTACATCAGCAGGGGTACCAGGACGCTCTTTTCCCGTACGGACGAGGCGGCCACCATCATGCGATCCGTGGTGGACGATTTCTCCTGGTAGAGATCAAAGTCACCGCCACCGCTGCCACCGCCGCTGCCACTGCCATCCAGAGTCGTGTCGGGCGTCAGCTTCATATGCTTTTTGTCCATCTCAAAGGGACTGGTTATGCTCCGGGGCTCATCGCTCTCGGGCTCGGCAATATCTTCGAGCTCAACCAAGGGAAAGTTGACGTCGCGTAGACTGAAGTCGTCGCCGGGCAGTGAGGGATAGGCGGGATTGGACTCCACCTGGGGCACATCTTCCTCCACCTCCATGTGGTGGGTGGAGCTGGCTGGAGGCATCTCGCTGCTCACAGGCGGTGGAGCCTCTGTACTGATCTCAGTCTCCGATTTGGTACTGTTGCCGCCGGGTGAGATCTCCTGGCTGGCTCTGGGCGGTGCATCTGTGGTGATCTTGTTGGAGGCGGTTCCCGGTCCCTCAGTGGTCGAGATAATGTGGTAGATGTTGTCGCTGCCAGCTGTGTCCGGTTCCAGTTCCCCATCTGATTCTACTAGGGAGTCCCTGAATCCATTCTGGATGAAAAGGCCGGCATTCAATGGCGCTGTCTCCTCGTAGTTCCTGGTGCTTGATCCCAATACCATTCCCGTTCCCTCGGTGGTGTACTCCCGCTTAATGTTCACCTTGCTGGGATCGCTCTCCGCCAGCGGCTGCAGTCCCTCGGCGTTATAGGTGACCAGGGGCTTCAGCTGTTGCTCCACAACGTTGCTGCTGCTGGAGGCCATCGGCCGTTCGATGTAGCCCACGGAGGCGATGAGCTTTAAGCTCTCACTGCTGCCAGAAGTGCCCCCTGGAAGTGCTTTGGGGTTGCTGTCTTGGCTGGGCTGCGTTGGTGTTGCTCCGGTGACCGTTGGTGTTGCTGCTGTTGCCGCTGCTGCAGGTGGCACCGGCGACATGGCCGCTGCGGGAGTTGTGCTAACAGCCGGCGGAGTGCTCATGGCAGCCGCTGGAGTCGTTGCCGTCGCCGAGGTACTATCCAAGGATCCTACTGTAGTGGATCCTGCTGTAGGCGGCGCAGGTCCCTCGGTGGTTGGCAGCAGGTTGCTGTTTCCCACCTTCCTGGTGGGAATCATCGATGGCTTGGCCTTGTTGTCATCGGTTATCCGGATTTCCGTTGGTTTGGTTATCTCCTTGATGGTGATGTTCCAGTTGAAGCCCGCCGGCTGAGCCTGGGCCGCCGGCCTCTGGGTGGTGGAGGTGCTGCTGGTCATGGCCTCGCCCACCAGTGGATTGTTGTCCAGAACTGGCGAGAGAAATTTAAGTTAATGGGAAACTAAAGGTCATTGGGTGGCGGAACTCACTTGGACAGTTGTCGTACTCCGGACAGCAGATGCCGGGGACGTATTTGGGCATGCAGTCGTCCCGCTGGAAACAGGTCACCGAGCTGCAAACAATATCGCCGCCTGCAAAAATAAATTGAGTGTGTTTTTTAGGTAAAAGTGTTGGACCAGCAGTGCGAAAATCAGTGTAAATAGTTGGGAAACAGGTGCAAAAGTAATACTTTAATTAAATACAACAAAAAGGTTTAGTGTTAGCTTAAAACAAATGCTTTTAAAACAAATAGACAAACAGTTTGGATGCCAATGGAAAGGAAAACTATAAGGCAAGGAAGTACTACAAATAAATTAAATTTTTCCATTTCATTGCAATTTTTGTTTTATATATTTTTATTTTTAATTCAAATATTTAGGGAATTTCTAACCTATTTTTAAGAGTTTAAAAATTAAATTAAATTTATGTTAACCACCATAATAAATTAATCTTTGCGTTTTAGAAGTGTATATAATAATAATATAATAAGAAAATATTTAGCATGAAGCAAACCTTGAAAACAGTTTAGTTTTTTAAGGTAGTTTTTTTTTTAATCTGAATTTATTTTTAGTAAAACTATAATTATAATGTGATTAGTAAGGAAATAAAATATATGTTGTACAGGAGAATGATTTAACCATTTTTCTTTTAAAGATATATTAATGAATTATTATTTTAAATCTTAACAGACGAAAGTAATAAATATTTTAGAACATTTCTGAAAAACAACAAATAATAGAGGCAAAAGCTATCTTTATACAAAATAATTTACGCTTCCCATCTTATCTTTCCATAATTACTGAAAAATCTTTACATATTTATGTATAAATAAATACTATAATATAAATAAGAAACAAATTGCTTTCATAAACTCAACTCCCACTTAAAATCATGTCAATGTGTGTCCCATAATTACCCCGACAGCCCCCAAACACTTGGTGTCTAATTTTCGGACTCACCTTTGCAGTAGCACACGGTGCACGGCGTGTCCGGATCAACCAATTTATAACCATTGGCATAAGTTTTGCCATCCTTTTCGCAATCTGCGGGCAGGAAGCGGGAAGAGGGCAGTGAGTGAGTGAGCATGGAGAAGGGGATTTGCATAAATGCATCCGAGCGGAGGCACCCAGGTCGGGTGTGGGCACTTACCGCATTTATAATCGGGACAGCAGTGGCCCGTGCGCTGGATGGCCCGGCAACTGGCCTGCTTCTCGCACCGCACGGCAGTCTCCGCCACCCAGACTCCATCCTGCAGGCACTGGCCTATAAACAATTCGGGGAGACAGCGGAGGAAGGGAGAGAGAGTGGGAGCCACATTGTTGGCAGTTTAGTTTCGGGAGAAGAAGCACCAGGCGGAGGATTAGTTTTCGGGGTCTTACCCTGAGGCTGCTGCTGTTCGGCCAGCGATTCCGTGGTGCTGCTTCCGGAGCCGCTGGAGCTGGAGCTCCTATCCGCGGTGCTTGGCGTGACCGCGACCGTGACGACTGTGGAGGAGGCACTGCTGTTACTCTCAATGGTGGGCACTGCACAAAAAAAAAGGAAGCAAAGCCAAGTGTGAAATAGGAGAGGGCAGAAAGTCAACAAAAAGCCATTGAGAAGAATGCGACACTGACAAAAAATAATAGTTCAGTATTAATTACATGTATAATAATAAGTTTTAATACTTTTTAGACATCATTAAATTTGAAATAAAAGAAAAGGGAAGAGAAATCCTTTGTTAATGGTATTCAAATTATTTATAAGCATAGAAAACCTACCAGGAATTAGCAATACAATCCTACTTTGCTATAGGATTTTCCTTAATATAACTCTGTAAAAATATTCTTATTAATTTCTCAAACATTTCTCTTTAGAAATTAATGATTAAATTGGCTCAAGAGCTTCTCCCTCAGGCCTTTATAAATTAAGTCCTTCAATTAGATTATCACTACCGGATTTTAGGGACGTGGCCAGGAGGGATATATATATTCCCCAACTAAGTGCTGTGACAGTGTGTTTCTTTAATGAAAAGGAAATGCAAATTGCCGAGCTCCAGCTTTAATTTACACTTGTAATTGGATTATTTTTTTATTTTTTTAATTTTCGTAGAGTGTAAAAGGGACAGAGGCAAATGTCCTTTGGCCTTCTGGCTCCCTGTCAGTCGGTACATATTTGAATGAATGACATTTTGATAACAGTTGTTTGTTGTTCCTGTTGCTCCTGCTGCTGGTGCTGGTGCTGCCTCCAACTGGGCAAGGTAAAATGCTATCAAAATACGGCAAAGTTAAATGAGTTTAGTTTTAGTTTGGCTTTTTTGTTTGCCCAGTTTGAGGCGACTCCCAATTGGGACCAAAACCAGAGCCAAAGCCAAACCCGAAACCGAAACCGAAACGGACAAAGAGGAGCACAAGATGGAGTGGCAGCCGCTTTGTCTACGCTCCTTGATTGTCCAGTTTGGCGAATAATTCCGATTGACAAGAGCCTTGTCTGAACAAAAAAAAAAACATTTTCCATTTCCCATACCCTTCCCAGGAAAATTGTCTTACTTAAAGACTTCTCTTGTGGATAGCCTTGTTGTCACTTGGCTATGAAAAATGATTAAATATGTAAGAGCATTAATCATGCGCCCCGTGCTCCGGTTTTATTGTGGCTGTGCTCTGGCTGGCCATCCTTTATTTCGAGTCCCCTCATAAACTGGTGCTATGTTACACACACACCCTCACCCCACACCCCTCACTAAATTGTTTTCCTAGCACTCATTAAGGAAACTGCATATGCTGCTCACTTCGGTGTTTTGTTGTTTGGTTTTATTTTAGCATTCGAGTTGGGGGAACGAATTCAACAGGGTCAATTTTGTTTAAAATTCAGTTATTTTTACGAGGAAGAAATCTGTAAAATTTACTGGGATTTAGGTAAGTATTTAAGGTATTTAATTTAAATGAAAGTTTTTATATTTAAACCCACTAAAGTTAGCTACAACTATTGTTCTAAAAAGCCCTAAAATTGCTACCCAAGTGAAATTGCACAGTGGTTTTAATAAAACCCAAATCTATTTATAATTACATTTTTTCTCCATCATCTTTATAAGGCTAAGAATTTTTCGGTCATTGTTTTGAGCTTAGTTTTCAGCTTTCCTTTAAGCAGAAATAATATGAAATCCTATTCAACCGTCTATGACTCTCATTTTTAGACTTTTTTAAAGCGTTTTTTGTGGCTTTTTTAGTTTCCTTTTTGTTGGTGGCTCGTTATGCAACTCAGACAGCGCCACACACATGTCTGAAATCCGAAACGCTGCAATTAGTAGAACAGCTTCCCGTTTTGCGCTCTGTTTTCATTGTGGAACGCAGCGCTAATTCTACGACTTGCCATTGTCTCTGGGGCCTCACTTATTCTGTTTCTCTTTTTTTTTTTTCGACTAATTTTTGGCTAGCCAACACGTTTCAAATGAGCAGAATTATTATGCATATTATGCGGAGCAAGCGGGCGGACGGCTGACATTTGTCTGCGACTCGGCGGCTCGGTGACTCGACTCGCGTCAGATTACGTATACGCCACCGCGAGATTTCGTCGTGATGCTGAAAGTTCTGTGTAATCCTCTGTCTCGGCCGACTGACAATAAATTGTCCCCTGCGAAATTGCATTGTAAATTCGCTTTTGATTGTTTTCCAGAGAAAAGTACACACAGAGAAGTTATTATGTAAATGTGAGGCAAAGGTTGCCGCCGGCTGTCGGCTGATTCATGCCCATAAATTGCATTGATTCTAAATTAATGTTGGTTTATTTTTGTCGTGATAAATGATAAGCACCATTCCGGGGCAATTGTTATAAACAAGCCAAAGAAATGACTTTCAGGGAGGGAAGTCACTCCGGGCAGGGATCTTATCAGGAGGAAGCCATTAAGATCATCGTTGGCTTTGGTGCAAATTTTTGACAGCAGCCCTTGTGAGCCCTACTATTAATAACACTTAACACCCATTGATAAATACGGTGATGGCGGCGGTGGGGGGCTATAAATGCCCAAGGCCGCAAAACCAACAACAATAACAAATCATCCCGAAATCATCGCGGAAATTGCGGAAAATTGTCTCGCCCCGGCCCGACGCCCACACACTTCATAAACTAAACTACTCAACTTTAGCCGGAGGCCGCCAAAGAGAATGTTTTCCATCATTATTACATTTTCACCAAGTGGCTTTTCTCTCCATCTCGGAATTTCCTTTAAGCGTTTAAATCCTTGCGGGGCTTGGGCTCTTAAGCAGTTTGCGGTTAGTTAGCTAGAAGATGCGCTAGTTTGACATGACTTCTGCTCAGCCGAACGCAATAAAGAAATTCTTAGCCCATGAATCGTAAGTGTAATTGCTATTTTATCGGGGTAAAGTTGGCCAAGTCAGCGAACTGTGAAATTATTGCTCTCGGAGAAGGGATAATCTTAAGAGGAAGAGTTAAATAAGTCATTTTATGACAGCTGCTAGGCCTGACTATATAAACTTTAAGGTTTATTAAAAAGAGAATAGGGGAAATGTTTTTAAATAAAATCTAAAAGGAAATTAAGGGTAGAGGTTAAGAAATCCTATTAAGAGATATTGGTACTATGGAAAAATGATATTAAATTCATTTGCCTCCGTTTAATAATCAAGCGACATATCAGATAGAAAGAGTTTAGGTTTAGGGTTTAATAATAATAAAATTTAAGCAGCTTGGCAATACATTATAAATATTTTCAAGCATTGCTATGAATTCGCATAAATTATGAGTTTTTGAATCTTATTATACTATATTATATCATTTTACTTATTTTATTCTCTGGCAATCCGATCTTCTCCGCTTGCATGTCACAAAGTCTAAACTCCAAATTGGTAACAAGAATATGCCGTCATGCTTATAGACAGCATTATATATATATAAATATATATACTACAAGCCACATCCATGATAATTCCATTGTTTCCATGGGGAATTTCAGCGGAAACCGAGAAACCAGCGGCGCGTAAGTCAGGCAGTTGTGAATGCGATTTCAAATCGACGCTTAAATGCCATTCAAAACGAAAGCAAAAAACAATAATAAAAACAATCAAAGTAAGGCGGAGGGCGGCCAGCGGGGCTGACAAGCGGACAAATGACAACAAATGAGCTTTTCGAGTGTTCTGCCCTCGGTTCTGGCCATGTTGTTGCACTTGTTGTCCCGCTTCTGGACAAAGATGATAAATGAGGCGACGCTAGGAGAGGCCTTTTTTGTCTCAAAACAACAAACTCATCGCGAAGACAGCAGAAAAAAAAGGTAAATATCTGAGACAACAAATTATATGGTTAAATGGCAGGTGATATGCACGATGACGGGGAAAAGTTCTCACTAAGGTAAAACCAATCAAAAGTTTAACAATTTAATTTTAGTCTGCATTATATTGCTTAGAGAGAAATTGTGAATATTAAATACATAATCCATTCCAGACAATTGGGTTTAGCTTAACTTTGGCTCAACTCTGTGGGAAAGTTAAGTTTAAGCTGGCAAAACTTTTGTTATGACCTTAAGAAACTAATCTAAAGAACAGAAAACAATTAGAAGTTGCATAATCTAGAACATTGAGTAGTTGATGCAATATAATTCCAAGAAAATAAGTTTAATAAAGAGTTTAATTTCCAGTTTAGAAAGTAAAATAAATAAACAGATCAGAAGAATTCTGTAATCTTATTGTGTATGTATAATTCCCTATTAGCTGTTAATTTCTGTTTTATTATTTAGAAAAAAATGTTTGCATGCTTATAATGTCAGCTTTGGTACTCCACCTTCTGGATTACTTTACAACCAACAAATTGCTGAGTAAACCCCTAGAATTTAGTTTACACAAATGATTTCTGGAAGTCCAATTGGTTTTCCGAAAAGGCAAACACCTGTGTGTCATGTAATATCCCCAGCCCAGGTAGTATCTTTGTTACTACAATAAAGCATGTGCAGTGAAAACATTTACAGTAGAGTATCTCAAAGGTTGGCACCAAAATGCTGCATGTGCTAAGCTGGAGGGCCTTATCAAATTATCAGGGCAGACGTGTGAAATGCTATACTAACATTGTAATTCACAGAACCCGAGCCCCAACCGTAAAGCATTTGCGTGTTTGCATCCGTAACCAACCGTAGTAATCCCCATTCCATCTACATATGTCCGAGGTGGCTATTTAAATTAATAATAGCACCAGGAGGAGGCGGAGGACACTCTGACAACCGCCCTTCGTCGCCTCGTCCGACTGTCATTAGCCTCGGCTTGGACACAGGATTCCCCGATAAGCCCAGGGAGATGGAGCCAGGCCTAATTGTAGCAATTTGTGTAATCACATATCGGCATGTGCGCTGGCATCACACATTGGCAGATACATTTCACAATGCCATAGATTACACCCTGGGATTCAATGTCCATAATTACTTTTGACCAATCAGATGTCAGCCAAATAAAGATGCATCAAGGGTCAATTACATTCCTTAAATGAAAATACTAATCAATTCTAATTAAGATGTCTTTTGTTTGTGATTTGAATGTACAAGGTTGATTAAATCTGGGTAAATTAAGCATCAAAGGTAGTCTAATTTAAGATAAACTTATGGTAAATTCATGTAATTTTAAGTAAATGAAATAATTGCTAAATTGTTAAAAATTACAGGGCTGGCTGTTATCATTGCCTTAAAGATATAATAAAATAATTAAGGGTTTGGTGGCTAGAATAAAATAAAGTAAATTAAGCCTTGCATTCGTTGCTCATACGCAATTTTGGTTGCATAACAGAGCCTCTTAGACGAAAGCCCACGCCAAAGTCAAAGTCAAAGCCAAATCCTCGTTAGTTGTAACCGAGTGCCCGGCTTAAGCTTTATTCAATTTGGCCAGCGCTTTGTCATTAGCACTATCTCTTTTTTCTGCAGCAAAAAAAAAAAAAATAGAGCTCAGATCGGCGTTAAAGTGTAACACTCCATAAAACAGATGCCCCGCCGGAACGTGACCACAATATAATTACCCGCAGCTCGGCGAGAGAGCCCAGCTCGCGCCACTTGTTGGCCAGGTCTTCTCACAGTCCGTTGTCGTTGTTGTTGTTGGTCTTTAAAAGCTAATTTACATGCCGGCTTCCAGTCTCTAGGCCGGCCACCCGTCGAAAGTAAAAGTTTTTTAACACTTTTCATTTTAGAAGTTGCTGCCGCTGCTGCTGGCCGGCACGTGTGTGAGTTTCGGTTTCTCGGTTTGTGCCATTGTGTTTGCCTTTCGCATTAGGCCAAAAGACCAAAACGGCCCAGAGAGGATGATGTTCGTTCGCTCAAGTGGCAGCTGGCAGTTGGCCTTCTCTCTCTAGCTTCCACAATTGGCCGATCGTTACAGCATAGGTTTACGTTACATGTTTGCCCCCTCGTTTCCCTCTCATTTCTCGTTTGCTTGGCTTATTTTGATAAGATCTTAGAGGTTGGGCCTTATGTGGGTCATATTTTTATTACAGATTTTCTCGATAATTGTAGCGTTTATTGGGTATTATTTGTACATTTAATTGGGATTAGATTAGGTAATATTTAGCTATTAATTAGCTTTTAAAATAGGATGAGTTTTATAAAAAAGTATATTTATTTCTTTTTTAGGTTTTTTGAAAAATTATATATTTTTTAGAAACCGAGAGATATATGTTAGTTATCCTTACTATTTTCCTAGGAGTAGGAGTCATAATAAACACCCAATTAATTCGCCTTTCTGGCATATGTAGTAAGCAATGGCGATTCAACCCCAAAAAGCAGCCCCTCTGCTCTGGTATATCCCGCCTTAAACCCTATAAAAACAGCAACAGTTTCGGTAGGGCCAAAGCAAACAGCAACAGCCAAGGGGAAAACACTGAAACACCAGAAGCCCAGAGCTCAAAGCCCAGAACCCACAATTACATGACCAGGAATCCGCAAACTCATCCGACTTTCCACAACTGACCATGCCGAGTCAGGGGTTCAGGACCAGGACTAGGACCAGGACCTGATTCCTGATTCCTGAATTCCACTCCCACCGAGGCGTGCTCTTGACCACTTAAAGCCGCTTTAAGCTCCCCCCGGTACCCGCTTTGGGACCAGAAATATGTGTGCCAGTTCATATTCGGGCTTCTCCACTCTTCACCATTTTTTCGATGAACTTCCTTGGGGACTAATTTTCCGATTTCACACACAATTTTACACACAAGTTTTTGGCAGTAAGTTGTGCCTGATTTTCTGCTGCTGCTGCTGCTCCTGTTGTTACCCATTTGACCTGCCACCGAAGTCAAGTCGAAGTTCGTAGCTCTGTTTCTCTGTTTGTCCTGTCTGAGGTTGGTTGTCCTCCCCCTCCTGCCCTGAAATATTATGCTTATTGCTGCATCTAGAGCACGTATTATGACAGTTAGTTGTGGGCTGGAGTTCCGGTCAAAGTTTGTATTTTGTGTTTGTGCCCGGTACGTTGATTGTTGGCTTTCAATATTAAAGACAAGGCTCTTAAAGGGACTATAAAAAGTCAAACTTTTGAGGTTGCAGCACTGAATAAATTTTATTTTTTTGTTTAAGTAATATTTAAGAACAAAATTTGGAAGTAAACTTATTAATTTTATTATTTGTATTTTATTATTTTTATTTTATTATTTCTACATATGTAGAATTAACTATTTAATATTGGTTAGTTTTTGAAAAATAAGACCTGTATAACTTTATTATATTTATAGATTAATGCAATTTAAATTGATCATTTCCTATTGACCTTTTATTTATTTATTTTTATAGGCTTCACACGATGTTCCTCAACAAACTCCTTAGCTTCTTGAAACAATAATAAAGCCGAAACGAACTCTAATAAAATTGCTCCACCAAAAAACAAACTTCCCAACGATCTAGTTCCAATAATTTCTGGCAAAGTTATGGCTCGAACTTTTCAGAATTACCTGGAGGAACACTTGTAAGTAAATGCCAGGCACGAGTTGGAGTTCTTCAACGTTTGCATATGCCAAAAGTATATATTCGCCAGACGTGACTACTCGGCATAGTTATGGCGCAAAGTCTGGCGGAACTTTAAATTACAAAAAATATATGTATTTTTATATATTTCCTTTTTTTCGGCTTCACATTCCGGCTGTATATCCCGTGGTGTTTGTATCGAAAATCTATAGGAAATACAAACGAAAAAATATTCTTGATGGCGGGGGGGAAAAGTTTTGGCTAGGATTAAGCCACGTAAATGCTTGAATAATGTGAACAGATTTAACTTTTGCCATTGTGGAAAAGTTTTGGGGGATGGAGGATGGAGGCCTGGAGGAAGGTAGTTCTCCGCTCTCCGACAGGTTAATAAAATGGCAAATTGAATGCGCTGCCAGTCGGCAGACCCGATAAGCTGATAACAGCTGGAGACCTGATAACGATGATCATAATGTATCCGTTTTACCTTTACCGTGTCGCTTTTCGATTTATTTTTTGTTTTTTCTTCTTTCCTTTTCCGGCTTTTTATCCTCTTTTGTGGGACTTCTTTCCTTTGACCAAAGGCGACAATTTGTTGGCATTTTTTACGACTGTCAAGTGGCGTTAAATTAACGGGGCGAGGAAGAAGGCTGGAAAAAAGGTGGAAAAGCATCTGCTTTGCGACCCGCATTTTATTTTATGCCGTTTTGATTTTTCCCTTGCCTTCCAGCTCCATTTTTTTTCTTTGCTTTTTTTCTGTTCTGTTGTCGTAAGACTCCATTAAACAATTCAATTAAGCCGCCGGGGAGGGCAGGGACAGCTGTTGTCTTTAAAATGTCAAGCTGGACATAATGCGGGTGCAGGCGAAGGAGGGGCGAACGGGTGGCCACACCCCAGCGCCCTCTCCCATTGCCTGAATTAAAACATTTTATGCAAATTTTTTTAGCGCCACTTTCCGAGCTCTTTTCGCATTTTATTCCGCGACCTCTGGCTTCTGCTGTTTGCCAAACGCTTAAAGTATTTACTTTAATTTAATGGCTAAAACGAAAACAAGAAACTCTGTAATTAAAATCGGCGGCGCCTAAAAGCTGGCAACAGTCACAAAAAAATGTGTTTATAAAAAAATAAGGAAAGGCTGAAACGGAAATGAAAATATTTCCGGTTTGCTGAAGAGTTTTTTTTTTTCAAAGAGGGAAAAACGGCAGGAAATACTTCGTACAACTGGCTGAAAATCCAACTGACTTGGGCCTATGTTAATGCTAATTGAAGTTGAATTTTCTTTAGAGGCAAATTGGTGGAAGTTCATGAGCCTCTGGTTGACCATAATAATTTATGTAGTGTGCGGAAAATGGTGTTGGTAGTATTAAAAAGAAAGAAAGGGATTTAACTTGTCTCCAAACACTGTTCAATAATTTTTAAGGAGTTAATTTATATATATTCTTAAAGGATTCTGGGGTATTTATTTAATTTCATATTTAAATTGTAGGATTTCAATCTTAATGTTCAGTCTTTTACTCGACTTCTTTTTATATCTCGTCTTTATTGATGACTTCTGATCTAAACTTTAGCATTATGGCTGATGACTCTCAGGCGGTTGTCATTGCATATAAATGCCTGATAAATAGTTGCCGATGTTTTAGGGGGCATGGCCATGCGCCGTAAAATTGCACCAACGCTGCGTATACGCAACGCGCCCGAAGCGCAGATGGGTGAAGACTCCAGACTCAACTTGGCCAAGAAAGTTATGACAAGGATTTATGAAGTATGCATTAAAAATGAGCAGCTATTTGCCGTTTTGCTTAAAGTTGCTTCAAGCTTTAAGCCGGGAAGAAAATAAAACAATATAAAAACAAAAAAGGGTCGCAAAAATCTCAGCCAGCTTCGCCTTGAAGACGTTTGCCATTCCCACGCGGATCGCATGGCGGAGAAACAGCAAGAGAAACATTGTTGTGTGTGCATATGTCTGTCTGTCTGTCTGTTGCCTGTTTGTTTGCCGCTTGTTGTTTGTCCCGTTTTGTTTGCATACAAATTCTTCAGACGACAGCCGGAGATGCCGCCACATGTGTTTGCAGAGGCAACAGGCAACCTGCCCAAGGAGTTCAGTTGAGTTGTCTCCCGGGCTGGATCGGGTCTCCCTGCAGAGTGTTCCTGCTACATACGTGCCACCTTAACTGTGCATATAAAAATTCGCATATAAATCAGCGACACATTCTCCCGGCTCCGCCCGTTCCTTATCCTCCGCATGCAGTGTCTGTGTGCCATCTGTAAACATATCGTTATTTATCCATTTACCCCGTTCCACGTGACGGCTTTTAGTGTAACAATATGTGGGTTTTCCCCGGCTTGCACAGGATGCGAGTTAATAGGAGCACATGATGTGGTGGTTGTGCTGTGGTCCCAGAGCCGGGAATAACACTGACTGGTCGAAAGTCAATCAGTTTCTAAGGAATTTCTTGAATTACAGAGGGGACAACAACCAACTGGATATTAGGATTTAAGGAAGAAATTGTATCTTTAACATTTACTAACCTATAATAATGGAATTTTCTATAATTTATCATAACTTTATATATAAAAACCAAATTTTATTTAATTTAAATCACTTGGCAAGTGTATAATTCCTGAAGAATAGTTTAGTAAGGCATCTGTAAAATTTTAAAGCTTATTCAATTACATTACCAAGATCCCAATTACTGCTTATAAATGCACCCCATTTTATTAATGTATTTTATATTTCTTTCCCCCCAAACTAAATGCATTTTCCTATCTATAAGCAGCTTCCGTTTGGCACGTTTCCCCCCTGATGACAGCTCCCACTTGGCCCGGTAACCTGTCCCATTTCAGAAATTCTCGAAACTATTATAAAGACACTCTTTTTTTTGCACACTTCACGTGAATATAAATGCAGTGCTTCGCCCGCATTCACTGCTTATTTTTCAGCTTTCATTATCTGTATTTTTATATACATATACACACAAAACACATGATGAGCTCGATTTTCTTTTCATTTTCGTAATAGCGCTCTGACAATTTTCATGCGAACTGGCAACAATTTTTCACCGTCAGGCGGCTGCGGCAGCAAATCCGACGACGAAGGATGCAGGGACCTTATGCAAGGATCCCCAGCAAGGGCAGGAACTTGAGAGCAGGAAACAGGAAGAGCAGCGTATCCCCAGCATCTCTGGCTTCCCTCAATCCTCTTCTGGCTACGTGACGTCTTTCTCTCGAGACGTCACAAGATTTATTGTATGCAGGTTATGTGTGCTTTGCCAGGGTGTAAATATGCAAATCGGTTTCTTTTTTTTCTTTCATTCTTTTTTTTTGTGGCACTCTGACGACTTTTTCACAGCAACTGAAATGTGCTTAAAATTTGCAAAATTGTAGTTCATTTTTATATGCTGTCGAATTTTGTGCTTTCCTTTGTTTTCCCTTTACTTTTCCCCCCTTTTCACCTTGACAATTGTCCTGGGGCCGCAGGATGGCAGCTGCACACGGAATACCAACAGGGTTTTTTTTCCCTACGATTTAGTTTGATTTGGCTTGGCCAGATTTCCCTCAACTACACTCGGCGGGGGATGCCCGGAATGCATCCATTTCTCATTGTACTCCTCCCGTTGTAGCTTCTGTTTGTCTTTCGGTTTGTTTTTCCACTCCTAACAAGGCTTTGAGTGCCATTTTCTGGTTTGACTTTTGGTTTACGGTCGAGCACCATTTACAGGTTCATAAAAAGGAGGCTGTTAAAAAAGAACAAGGCGCCTTTTTTAGGCCTCTTTATCCATAGTACTCTATGACCTTTTTTGTGGACGGAAAACTTAGTTTTTTTTAGGGGTTTCAAGGTTAGTTTATGGTGTGTCTGCTTGAGATTATGGTGTTGAAAAATCCTTATATATTTAGGTTTCACTTTAGAGGTTATTTTTTTTGCTTGCTATTTTAGGTTCTCCTTAAAGGCAAAAATAATTTCTCTTTTAGTACAAACAGTAAACCCAAATAGAATAATAATAACAATTAATTGAATATCTAAATTTGATTTGGTTTAATTGAACAAAATTCGAAAGTGAATTGAATCCATAAAACCAGAAATGTAAGTGCATTTTAATGGTCAACTCTTCTTCTGTTAATCTCACAGGTATTCCTTACGAATTAAAACATTTTATGGCAATTCGTGGCCGTGTCCCACTTAATTGAAAATGAAAAAGGTTGCACATAAAAAATTAAAATTAATTTCGTGCCGTTTGACCAAAATCAATTTGACCCTATTGTTCAGGCAGAAGGAGTTAGGGGCTTGGGCCTAACTCCTTTTTAATTCGAGCCCTGTAATCCGCATTTAAGCAGGCTCGCTTTTAAAAATGCATACTAGGCCACGCGCCGCTCTTTTGTGGCCGGGAATCTTTCCAACTTTTTATGCTCTGAAAGCGCTGAACTTGAATGTGGGAACGAGGGAGGAAATCCCAGGGGGCGGGCGTGTAAAATGGCCAGCGAAAATTGCAGCTGCCAAGCAAACACATGGAAAAACCACAGCAGCCACTTCCGCGAGTGCCAGTCCGGGGAAGCCCCGGGATTCCGCAGCCTTCCTTTGCTTCCCTCATGATGATGCCTCATTTGGCGGCTCGTTGTGGCACAGAGGGCCAGAAAAAAGACCCACAAATAATTGGGAGAGTCGACAAGAGAATGCTCTCGGTTTGAGGATATTTTGAAAGGAATTTAAATTAACATTAAAATATACAATAAATTAATTAGGAGAGTCATTAATACAAAATAGCCTTGGTAGCTTATCGACGATATATTTGTAATATCTTACAAATCGAAACTCTTGAAAAAATACCCCTAGAAAATAATATATAATTCCAAACATCGGCCGAAAAAAAAAATATATTAAAATAGTTTATAAATTAATTATTTTCTATTTCCACTTGCTGAAAACCAGTAATTCCCCTTTGCCGACTGAAACAACAACGGCAGAGTTAGCAAAAATGTTTAAACAGCTGGTAAATGACAAAGGACAAAAAGGACATGGCCACACAGACACACAAGTACCCATACATGAGGCTGGGGGTAACGTAAAACGCGACCAAACCGTCGGGAACACAAAATCTGACGCCTAAACGCAGCTTAGCGATTAAAGCGCTTTTCAAATTTTGCCTCTGGGGGACTTTTAAGCGAGCCAAGCTGGCTAACATTTCGTTTTTCCTCTCAGTTCCCCCCTCCACCACTGTCCTGGCCATGTTTGCTTTGGCTTGAAGCACACTTGGGGCCATGCGAGGAGTAGTGTTAATTTCCCTATAAACTGCAGCGACAAGTTTATTTTCGGTTCGTTGTTTTCGCTTCCACCACTGCAACGCTTTGAGGCGTCTCTGCGGTTTGTGGATTGCCAATTCCCTCTTTTTGTTCTTTGGGAATAGCAAAAAAGGAGTACGTGGAAAATAGAGCATGTGAGTGAACTAATTGAGGTGACAAGTTGTTTATCATTTCCTTAAATGTATGTATTTAAGATCTGCGGAAACCTCAAGAAAAATTTTGTAAAACTGTCATAAATAATTACAAATATTTTTGTAGACAATTTAAATATTCTAGTTATGTAATATACATTTTCCCAAGCTAATTTTGGTGACTAACAAAATCTGCAATAAATATGCTTTCAGTCACAGCTTCTCTTAAGTTTCTCCTAAATTACTTTTCTTTTTAAGAGTTACATATGTTCTTTCCGGAATTTAATTCATCTTCCCTTGTTTTTGCTCACCATTCAATTTGTGAATGGCATCAAATTCAATCTTCTTCCTAGCTCATAGCAAAGTTGAGAAAAAATGTCCTAGAAGTTGGAAATTCCTTGCCCCGCAATAGGAAAGGATGTCAGAGTCACAGCTTGCGACACATAGCCAATGTTGTTGCTAAATTGTTAAATAAATCAAAATCCGGAATCACAGAGAGAGAGAGGGAGAGAGAACCTCAAGCCGAAATGGCGCGACAAGTGCCAATTGCAAGGACATCGCCAGGATCTGGGTGGGTGGGGGCAATGACTGTTATTGATGTGCTTTTAATTGAGGCTCGTGTGTGTCTGTGTGTCAGTGTCTGAAATATGGAATGTGTGTGTCATCCTGTTGCCTGTCCAATCACTTGGCTCATAACGGAATTTTATTAGTTTTTTCCCCTAGAATTCAACACTTACCGACTGCAGTGGCCAACGACGTGTGGGCCATGCAAATGGCCAGAGCCAAAACTGTCAGGAGGCTGACGGGGTCCCACCTCCGGCGGCCCCGTCTCTGCTGGTTATTATTGCATTTTTTCCTGGACATCTGCA
Organism: Drosophila tsacasi; assembly: GCA_018904565.1. Taxonomy (NCBI): domain Eukaryota; kingdom Metazoa; phylum Arthropoda; class Insecta; order Diptera; family Drosophilidae; genus Drosophila; species Drosophila tsacasi. The sequence goes on along the minus strand of JAEIHY010017661.1, from coordinate 23,242 downwards.
GCAGGTCAGTGCTCAGCTGGGAGTTCTCTGAATGCTTCTCTGAATGCTTCTCTGTTCTGTGCATTTCTGTCGCTGCAAATGGGATGTGGAAAGTGGAAAATTAGCTATGAAATTACTATGGGAAAAATCCTTAAGTTGTCCTCTCCCTTAAGTTAAGTTGTCCCCCTTATATTCATAGTTTTATAGACTTCCTTTCTTTTAATTTATGCGCAAAGTCTGCTACATCAGCGGAAAATAAAAAAAACTTTGAAAATTGAAAATATGTCGCGGAAAAAGTTTAAGCAAGAAAAAGGAAAGAGTTCAAGGGTCAAGGCGAGCCGTAACTAAAAGTAATAATTGAAAAAATCAATTTACAATCAAAATACTTAAAGTCAAACGGTTTTTTAAATGCAAATTGAAGAGATTATTACGTGTGTTAAGTGAGATAATACGAGTTTGGCTCCCCTCTGATATACATATATTTAGCCATATTTTAACCCAGCTTCTTTTAGCTTTTAAACTATAATAAATAAACTGTTTTCAAACAAAAAATAATAAGAATTGACCATTAATTTAAATGCTTCAAGCTTCAGCCAGTCGAGACCGAAATAATTTGCATTTATTAAGTTTTCGCAACCGACTGAATCACACGTCCGTTCTTCCAAACACAATAAAGATGTTAAGCATTTTATGCAAAGTGATTTATGTCAAATATGCCATGAATATTTCATGTCAACATAATTTGGTTAACGGTTAACATATTATTGGTAGTAAGACGCGGTATGCGAGATGTTTAATTCGATAAAGCGCCGGCTTTCGATCGCATAAAATTACCTCTTGTCTGTCAAGGGGCGTGTTCTTTATGGAAATTCTCAAACTGTCCAGTTGAAAGATAGTTATACATATATATCAAGAGATATAATAAAGCTATTAGCAGACGGATGAAACTGTAAAACGAATAGAACAATGCAAAAAATTGTACAATTTGAGGCAAATTAAATAATAATTAGTGTGGCGTGTGCATAAAAGTTAATTAATGATTTTTTTACGCCCTAGGTGTTAATAATTAATGAGCGTGAGTAGCGGTTTTGCTTTCCCCTCCGCTCCACTGTGTCTGGGTCTGGGTTGTTGATTTACGGATAATTAAGCTGATTGCAAATAATATGCACAATAAATAAATAAATAATCAATCAGTTGGCGTTCATCAAATATGTGGGAACGTTTTAAAAACATTTGTGGAGCAGTTTTAATGCTGCATTTCTTTTCTGAAAAATCTCAAAAACAAATAAAAAATAAAATATAGATCACAGTTTCCTTGACTTTGCTGTATCTGTTGGTTTTACTTAGATACAAACTATTTACTTCATTCCTCAGTTCAGATTCTATCGGTTCAGTTCCTTGTATTCCAAAATTGTTTTTTTTTTTATTAATTTCTTGAGGAAGTTTTAGAAAAATCGAGTAAATATAAATACATATCTCGCTAAAATGTCGAATAATAATGGTAAAGGTATATATATTTCCCTGGGAAACAGAAATATGTAACGTATTTTTCCAGGACCTGGACCTGGAGCCTATATGCTGCCCAGCTGCTTTGGCCAAAAAGGTCCACAGTACTCTTTCGGCCAAAGGACTGATCGCAAGAGGCATGAGAAACTCGGTCCTGGACCGGCAGCCTATAGAATCGATAAGGTCACCCGGTTTGGCAAGTCAGAGGGCCTGCAGTTCTCCATTTTGGACAGGAGTCCCCTCAAGAAAACCATGCCCATCAAGTTTTACTGAAGTTGCAGTCCCTGAAGTGTTGGTGCTCCAGATCTTGAAGGGATGTGTTTTAGAGATTATTTTGTGAGATTCTGCTTGCGCCCAACTGACTGTCAAATAAATTAAAGTAACAAGGCGAAGGCGGCTACAAGAGCTTAACCCATTGTCAAAAGATACATCGATTTGTTGTAATTAATCCCCCCTCTGCATTGACATACAATTTATCTCTGAAAGGCTGCCATGGAAACTGGGAATAACAACTTATCGCCGTTTCCCTTTGGCTCTGCTATTAATTCGATGACGCATTCAAATGCACATATCGGTGGCAGGAGGTGGGAATAATCATGGACTTTGTGGTGTGTCGAGTATTGATACACAATGCGGCGACAACCACTTGTTGGCCCTGCAGAAAGCCTTTTCCGTCCAGAAAGGACACTCCACGTCGAGGGCTTAGAGAGGGCACTTCAGTGGGCTTTGTGAATGCAGGACAGGAGTGGAGTACGTGGCTCTGTAATGAAGCCGCCGCCGGTGGCGAGCAGCAGCTCTCTTAAGTAACTCACTTCTACGACCCAAGGAGGAGGAGCAGCAGCAGCTTCTGGCATCTCTAAGCGAAAGCCTGTTATTTTCCCCGCTGCTTGTAATAATCACACAGTAAACAGGCACCGGTCAGCAGACGCGACTCAGGAATGGAATGAGATGGGGTGCACAGTGAAAAATATATTTGATTTGTTTTCAAAGTACTTTTTCACAAAGTTGTTTCCAGCTGCTAAAATATGCTGCAATGAGCTCAGATTTAATGCTTATTCCAAAAATAAAAAGAAAGACATTTAATTTTATTAATTGTGCCTTAAAACTGCACTCTTTTCTTCCCAGTGCATTGGACTGCATCGTGAGAATGGGCTACAGAAAGCCAAAGAAAGGAAAGGGCTTTGGACTAACTGAGACTGCCATCCAGGGATCCCTTGGCCCTGTGCAGCACCACCCCCCGGGTCAGTTGTAATTGCAACGTCAACGTAAATGCAAGGCACTGGCAGCGCGACTCTGGAATTTCACGGATGTGCGATGTGCGTGCATTTTGCAGATGCCCTCAGTCCAAGCCCAAGTCCCAGTCCTGTCCCCCGTCCTCCTCTCTATTCCCTCTCAGACTGACCACTGAGCTGGACATCACGTATTCGCACAGACACACAGGCAGGAACGCGGGCATTTGATTGCATTTTCGCTGCCGGATTGGGCGGAGTGTGTCGGAGGGGCAAGGCAGGGTTCTGGCAACCCGGGAACTTGGGCAACTTCGGAAACACTGCCCCTTTTTCCGACCGAAGATTTATCTGTGCGCGTTTATTTTAATGTTACGTTCTGGCATCTTTGCTCATTTTTGCCTCACTTCGGGCTTCGGGCTATACTCTACTCTGGGAAAGGTATCTTTGGGGCTTGATCTCTATATTTTATCATTTATAAATCTTGTAAGTAGAATATTAAAGAAACTTTATAAAATATACAGCTTTATTAAAGGGTTTTTTAAAAAATGATTTCTTAATACAAGCGTCTCAGGAAATGCCTTGAGCTTTACTGAGTTAAAGGTATTCCGCAGCATCTACAAATTATATATACTTTAAAGAATCCTTGAATATATCCATTAATTTTTCAAACTATAATAAATCCAAATTTCAAAGAGCATCCCATCAATCCCCACCAGTATAATGTAGAGTAAATGCCGACGTCTTGTTTATTTTTCGCCTCGGTTAAGCAGCCTCTTTCGATGCATTGGCCACTGGGATGTCTTTGTCTTTATGAAGCCGTAGCCAGGCTCCACAGCCGCATCATCATCTCGGGCATCCTCGTCCTCCTCCTCATCCACATTCCCATTCCCATTCCGCATCCTCGATGGCGTGCCATTCCTTAACGTGGTACGTTGACCGCTCGGAATGTTGATTCATCTTCTTCTGGGTTATAACTGCTGCCAGGTCCTCTTCTTTTTTTACAACTCCACTTGCTCTTTTATGTCAATCACCAGCTTGGCATGCTCGACCAAGCTGCAGCTCCTTGGCCTGCCATCTCCTCGTTTATGGGCCATCATCGTCATCGTCAGAGCGTTGGCTGCATTGGCTGCATCTATTTTTAGTGGTGCTCGTGGTCTATTCTATTCCTGACTCGTTCAGTATGTTAGATCCCCATGTTGGGCTCTCTCTCTATTATCCCCATAATAAGCGAAAATTGCCCTTAAGTGGCCGGCGTATAATGCATTCCCTTTATTTTTAGCACGATCTCGGCCCGTCGTCGGGTCTGTCTGCCTGCCCAGTTACATGAATAATTGCCAGTTAGGTTTGCAGCTCCGCATGATCGGAGTGGTTAATTATAAATGGGCATAGAACTTAATTGCATTTAAATGCAGGGGCAGGTGTGGCCACTGGTACTGCCACTGAAATGTGGCCTAAGAAATTCTGAATAAATTCTGGAGTACCTATGACTTTGCAAATTGAATAAAGGAACTTGCAGAAAAAGTATATTAATATTTTAAAACGTAATGAAAACTATATGCTGTTTCTTCTGATTTACCTAAAGACTTCAATATTCACCTGTTTCAGAGTATTAAGGTGTGGTAGGTTTTTCCGCTTTATTGCCAGCTGATTTTATTCTTTTAAGTAAAATATACTTTCTTAAATAATATTAATATACAAAATCTATAAATCTCTAATAACATTTATACAAAGAACCAGCTACTCCCATAAAGACTAAGCAAAAACCTTAAGCGACTTTCCAAACCCTCCTCATCTATCAAGGTATTTCGTCGGCCCACTGCCATTAGCAATTCAGGCAATCAATGAAACCTTTTCGGCAAAACAACAAAATATACATATATAAACATATATTCGTAACAAAAGCTATACATTGTGGGTAATGTTAATTTGACAGCCGTCGGCAATTGGTTTCCATCGAACTGCCAAACACACGCGGGTGGATTGAAGGGTCATCGCAGGGTTGAATGGGAAGTCGAGGAAGTCGATGAGCTGACCTCACACGCACTCATTGGCTTTATTTATTCTATTTCCGATTTTAATTGATAATACGGGGCAGCTGAGCAGGTATTGCTGAATCGAATTGCTGTTGTCTTTTGTGTGTAACCTCCCCTTGATTAGCCATAATCGACCCTGTTCCATGCACGTGACTTGTTTAAGTGATTGCTAAAAAATATTTTTAGCTTACTTAATGTGCTTGTGTTTTCCCAAAATTGGCGAAAATTGTGCGCCTATATAGTATATATCTAATTCGAATTACTCTATTTATTTGTTATGCTTTTAATTCCAGGGCTGACCCAATTTTCGACCAGAAACATCGAGAACTGCGATAATTGAGTATATTTCGCCATATTCGCTTGGCCATAAAATTTTGCGGTTACCTTAACTCTACTCGAAATGATAGCCAGAAAGCCCCTGCTGTAAGTCATCGACTGGCCAGCTTAAACTAAGCCATCGCATCAAAACTTTTCAAGAATTTAAGACCCATTTAATGTGAGTCAAAAAGTCAATAAACCCAAGCGCGCGTCTTCGCCTTCCTGCTGTTCAGCAAAAACAACAAAAAAATAATAAAGAAATACAAAAAAAATACAGGAAAAGAGAAAAAGCCAAAAACAAGATGAGAAAACAAAAGTGGAGCAACAAAAACCTGTCACGTACAACAAAAGTGCATTCACATTTTGAAAGTCAAAGCGGGATGGCGAACTTTTAATGTATCATCATCGATGGGGAGCAGCATCCCTGTTGCGTCGACAGATACACTGAAGAAAAAGGCAGAACTTTCTAGATAAATTCGAAAAAGAAGTTAAATAAATATAAAAATGATTAATTTTGAAACGAACCTTTTTATTAAGTCTTTAGTTTAGTTATTAATTTAATAAGTAGAGCTTAGGTCGAAATATTTAAATTTGAATCATTTCTAGTAGGGAATTTCCCTATATTATATAGGTCCTCTCTTTAAATATTCCTAATCAGCATTAAAAAAATATCTTATATCCCTGCTAACATCGATTCCTAATTTAATTCGAGTGTTTGACACATTTCTATCTTAAAGCTGTGTGCCCGCAACAACTTTCCTTGTTGGCCAAAGACAAATTCAGTCAATTACTTCATTATGCGTTGAGGTTTTTGGGTTCGTCTGGCTGCCTCCAGTCTTGGGTTCCCTGTCCCCCTGCCTCCTGCCCCCCTCTCTGAATTCAATTCCGTCTCCTTGGGGAGGAGACGAGCAAGGAAAAGGTCCTTTCTCGGCTGTCTGCCTGCTGTCGTCTGTCATCAGGTGAAAGGCAAATAAAACGTCAATTTGTATCGCCAGTTGTGTCCTTTTCTTATTATTCATATGCATATTACACACATTCGGAATTTATTCATGCCTTCGCCCGCTCCCCCTTGGCAACCTTTTTATGTCAATAATCATTTACATGTTTATCTAATTTGGCCGGGATTTTTCCCCAGTCTCTGTCGCAGCTTCAACTTGAACTTGGAGTGAAATTTACGTATTGCCGCGCAAAAGTGGGCCACGACACAGATAGGCATATATACCGATCTCTCAGATACAAATCGTTTCCTCTGCCAAAAAAAAAAAAAAATAAAAACAAGTTGGTGCAGGAGGGGTAAATGTAAAGCGGCCGAAAAATAAAGAAAAAATGAATATGAAACCGACCCAATGCCAATAAAACGAGCAACTTTGTTCGTGTGTTGGCCGCCTGTCATCGCAAGTGTTGTGGCAGCAATTATTGCTGTTTCCGTATGCGAATTTTCATTTTGACAGGCCCGAAAGGCAACAGAAACTGCACATCGCATAGGGGATATATCCTGAATTATTCTTGGTTGGCTGACTGCACACACTGCCTGAAATCGATTCAATTTTCGTAGGGGAAACGGACTCATAAATACATAGACACAAGGCAGATATAAATGGAGACTTTATACATAAGAAGAGTGACATTTTCTTTGCCCCATATTCCTTTTAAGAATATGTTCGTTGTTAAAGAATAAAAATTATTGCTTAAAATATATAAGTTGGCAATTCTAAGAAAAGGTTCAGCAAATTTAAAGGCGACGCGAAAACATTTGAAATATTAAAAATATTTTTTTATTATATTTATTTATTCAAGCATTTTTAAATTATTCTTCGATACATATTAAAGTTAAAATTTAATACATTCTGCACCTCTGACACTATAAAATTATTCTTGCCTAACCCAGGATATTTTCCCTCACTCTGGAACTTCTACAAGTTCCATAAGAATTAATTCTGTAACTCAGAGACTCTTAAACGTAGTATTAAAATTCTTCTAACCCCAACTAGTATATTTCAGATACAGTATCTTCAACTGAATAACTCAACTAACCCCAGTAACTACCCTTTTGTCTAAAGACAATAACTCTATCGCGGGCAGCGTGTGTGTCTGTGTCAGCGCCACGTTACGTTCTTGACATTTTGTTTAAAATGTTTGCTCTGCATTTTGGCGACTAGCCGCAGCTCCGCTTCGCTTCAGCTTCAGCTTTCGGCTTCGACGGACTCTAATAGCCAGGCCAAGAGGGGCTGCCAGCGGAATCCGTGGGTCGTTCACCGGGAGCTGTCTTTCGGGGCGGACTGTCTAAACGCCTTTGAATTTTGCGCTGATTTGACACAAAAATTTGACGTAAAGTAGTTGACGCTCAGCCGCTTTGTAGTCAAAATGCAAATTGTGCATGAATATTTACCCCACCTCCTGCCTGCCTGCCTCTCCACCGAAGAAAGGTTTTTGTTTACGCTTGTTTTGCTATAACTACAATTTGGGGAATACACTCTGGGGGGAAGAGGTAAAATTTCCCGCCTCCTTTGGGTATCCTGTTATAAATTTCGTATCCAGCAGATACTTACAACAGTTTTGTGGCACTTTGCCTACATGTGGTGGCCATGGCAACAGGAACACTCAAGAGAGTGTGGGAAAAAAGGAACCGAAAATCAACAACTTGTATTACGGAGAATTCGCCTTACTTCGTCGTAAGTTTCAGGCTGGAAAAACTTTACTGCAAGTAATGATTGTCAAAAGAAATTCGATACAAGAAGAAGGACTTTTAACTTACAGACCAAAAATTGTTGGCCTCAAAATAGTTGATTAATTTGTTTGTTATTGATAATAATAAGTAAGGAAACTTTATAGTTTGGAACTGGTTTTATTTTAAGTTACTGAAGGTTTTATAATCCAAAGTAAGTTAACAAAATTATAGATAGAGTTATATATTTTTTTAATAAATTTTATTCTTTAAGAAATACTTCATATTTTTCTTTTACAAAATAATTTAAAATGCTCCCTGAATGTTCCCGAGAGAATTGCCTATACCTGACGCTGGAATCCACACAGATCTTTCGTATTACATATCTTATTATACATCTTCATCTCCCCTATGTATACCTCACGTCTTCTTCTGACATTTATTAACCAAAATATCACGCCTTGGCGCTAATTGAACATTTAGCTTAATGGGAAAACATAAATTGCCGAATATGTTTAGCACAAGGCGAAGCCCTCATAAAGCCGAGACGAAACCAGGTTCCCCCAGAGCCGCCCGGTATTATTTTTGTGTTTTTATAGCGCCAGTGATTAATGCTCGCAATAAATAGTATAGTCGGACAGAGAGAGAGGAAAACCCGAAACTAAATACGGATGAGTCAAGTGGGACTGGACAAACACAGCCGATCGATATTCAATATCATTTCATTTCACAATGAGGCCGCAACATGCAAAATCATTTTTAAGCGCATTTCGGAATTGTTGAGGGCGCCGGGCTGGGCTTTTTAAATATTTTAAAAATTAATTAAAACTACACGTACGTGGCGAAGGCTGCCCGGGGGCGCCTTTTATTGGAATATTTCTGTTCAATGGCGGCCACAGAGCTCGGTCACGTGTGATTAGATGCGCATTTTTCGGCCGGAGATGATCTAAGCTGACAAAATTTCCAAAAATAATAATACGAAATGCCCATCTTATTCTGTTGTCGATGTTATTATTATGATTTTCGTTTGAGCAGAAATATGGGTAAACAGGTTCCCACAGAAACAATATAAACAAAGCCCCGGCTGTAGTCACCTGTGAATATGTTTACGAATTTCAAGCGAAATGAAATAAATCTTTTGTAAAAGTTGCAGAATTTTTGCAACTGCTACTAAGGGTTTCCCGCCTCTCTCTTCTGAAAAATAATATACATATATTCAAGATGCGTCAGCCACAAAATACTTCAAGGGGCGACCGGAAATTGGATGGTTAAGTCATCAGCGAACCAGTAATAACTTAGTTTTTAAATTGTTTACCTTTTTGAGTGGCAGCTTGTTTCAAAATGGCACTTTTAACATGCATTAAATATATATAACAACAGTAGGGTAAGCCAATAAGGTAATAAATTAAATTGGTCTGAAGTTATTCATTGATTTTATGTTTGTTTTCTTTTCATTAAAAGTTTTGTATTTATTTATTTATACTTTGCTGGGCCCAGCAGTTATAAAAAATATATATGTACATTTCACCTTTATTGGGTTTAAGCAAACATATTCATGAAGTTCAAGTGAATCAAGCAGTTGGGGCTTTTTGTCAAAGTCAGAAGTGACGTAGGAAAAAAATTAAATACGAATGGGCGGTCGTTTCCTGGTAACCAATGTGCAACAAATTAATTGATTTAATATTTAGTGAGCGAAAAAATGGCCGAGAGTGAATCAATTTTTCGCCTATTTATTCATGGGGATTAAATGCTCATAACTCGTTTATGTTTTCACTTTTTACGAGATGAGCAATTAAAGGAAAATTACATGTAGGCAGCTGAAGCTAATTTCTGCTCGTTTTACTGCTGGATATGCTTGGTCTTTTTCTTTTTTTTTTTGAGCCACTCTACGTAAGAGGTTTGGGCTTTAGTTTTGGTTTCGGTTTCGGTTTTCAAAAGTGCCCATTACTTAGCCATGCAGGCCGTGTTGCCGTAGCCACGCAATTTGTGCAAAAAGCTGGAAGCGACTGACGGCGACCAATTCAAATTCAACTCATCTGGCATTTCATTCATAAAAATTCACAAATATATTTATTTTTGAAGATGTGTACGAGTTGGATTTTGGCTTTATTTTTATCGTTCGTCTGCACTACTTTAAATGGGTCCACGTGCCGGGTTCGTGGGTGCGGAGCGTCGCGGTGCGGTGGGGCTATCGAGGGTTAAGCTCGGTAATGAGCGTTGTTAAAATGCGTTAAATGATTTTTTGCATTTTTAGCCACTTCGGCTTTGCGGTCTTCGCTTTGTCTTGGCCGCTTTTGCAAGCCATTTTTGCACTGTGTTTGATTTGTTTGGCTCGCCTGTCATTTACTTGCCACCTTCTTATTTGTTATGTATACCTTCTGTTTGTTTTTCTCTCTAAACTGGCCAGCAGGAAGTTCCAGCCATAAGCTGGCGTTCTTAGAGAAGTTTATTTGATATATATTCCTAGTAATACTCAAGGAAATATAACTTACTGCCCCCCGACAACGTTAAATAAATATAAATCACCTGAAAAAAGCATATTTAAAACTCAAACTTAATAGATACATTAAAGCTCTTGGGGTAGAACGTCAAGAGTGACCTCATTCCAGGCCATAGGGTATAAATCATATTCCAAATTCATTACACTTTTCAGTGAGCTGTCTTCGCAAGGTGCTTGGCACACGTGAAAGATATATACTGTCGCGTTAAGGCGAGAAAACACATCGCTGGACTATCATCAACACGCGACATTGTCCGAGCATATTGCTTAATCTCACGTAACAGAAATTATTCTATAATAATTCTCGGAGCTACGCGGTCGGACAAAAGATTTCGCATGCATTTAGATGTCTGATTTATATTTATTCGTGTGTATGCTATATGCCACTTGAACAACTCAGCTAAATGGGCCATCCTTGGCCTTGAACCTGAACAAACGCGGACAAAGTTAATAATTTAAATCAACTAATTGCGGGCGCCTGACAAGCGGCGAAAATTTTCTATAATCGCCAGGGGGCTTCGCTTAATTTGCAAAGAATCCCCAATGAATGTGCCAAAAATTGAGGAAAAAGATTTCAGATTTCAATACAATAGCTGTCGGAATTAACACGCCATTATAGAGAAGCTGTCAAAAGAAAAAAAAAGAGGAGAAAAACCCACAAGAAAAGTTCACAAGCCACGGCTAAAAAGGCAGACACGCGTGGCTCGCCATTTGTTTATTGTTGATTTAGTTGTTGGATCTGCTGTATATAGTAGTTGGATATAGCCCGGCAACAATGCCATTAAGCTTAATGTTTATTATCTATACAACAAGCCTACATGGAAACATGAAACATGAAACAACGAACGGTCGGGAAAAAATTGTGACAAGTAGCAATGAACCTTGTAAGGTCTGGGCTGCTGTGCCGCCGAATGGCATTATTCCATCTGCCCCACACATCGCTCTATAGCAATGGCAACGGCAAACGGCAGCGGCAAGTCTCATAAATTTTGAATACATTTCAAACACCTGTAATCGTAAAAATCAGCATTTAGACGACAGCCAAAAATGCAGGCAGTTTTTTTTTTATTTTTGTGAAGACACGACACATAACACACTGGAATAAAGAGCAAAATGTGATAATAGTCGAGCTTTAAAGAGCTTGTCATGTGTATATATAGACAATGTATCGCATAGTTAACTATCGAACAGGTAACTGAACTATGTTTACAAAGCGAAACAGTCTCGGAGGGAGTCACCACTTTGTACCAACTTTTAAAAAGGCGAATTAGCCAGAAGTATTGTGCTACTCAGATACTCAGAACCTGAGGAAGGTACCGGAGGGTATAAACATATATATTAGTTGGAGTGATTTTTAGGAAAGCTGATTACTGATCACTTTTCCTGGAATTAAAGGAATACTTATTTTTCTTTCTCTGCCTGAATTATTAATGAATTTCCCTGCACTTAATATTATAATATTTCTGGTTTCACAACATAATTTCCGTATAATTATATATTTAGTTTGCAATTAATATCTTCCATTAATTTAATATATATAAAAATAGCTTTTCACATTGCCTGAATTATTTCCCCCAAAACCTCATATTTACCCCCCATAAATATGTATATTTACATATATTTTTTGGCGCATTTTCCCCCCTTTTCTTTGCCAACTGAAAATCACCAAGCTAAAGCCAAACAATTTTGAAATTTCTTGTTCAATAATTTCACTCTTGGCAACCGACAGTCAACAACTCGTGTATTAGTTTCGTTGTTATTGTAATTTATGACAAGTGTCTCCTAGTTTGTTGTAACTAACACCCGTACAGTACTTACATTTTGAGCCGAAATAAAAATATTTCGCGCTTTATATATATATAGTATGTATGATTTCGGATTATCGGCGACGCCGAAGAGTTGCTGCCTCGCTTTTGGCCTTACCCACGTTTCTTGCGTTTTCTTTTGCGTTTTTTATTTTATTTTTATTTATATATCTTCTTTTTTTTTTAGATATGTATATACCATAGGTACATGTTATGTTTTAGTGCTTTTCCAATTTCTTATTCACTTCATGTCCGCGCCCGCACACAGTCACACACGCACAGCAGTAGCAGTAGCAGTAGCAGTAGGGCTCGTCCCGCTTACGGAGTACGCACTGTGTGTGCGGCGAGCTTGTTATTGGCCGATTTCAGCCGATTTTCTGACGATTTTAGCCGCGATTTTCAACCGCGCCGTCAACGTTGAGCGCTCGAAATCTCGTTACTAACTAAAATAAACGAAGCGCGGGTCGGACACAAAAAATCGACATCAGAGCTGCGATGTTTGCCTTTTGTTGTTGTTGGTAACCAAGCTCTCTCACACACACACACACTCTGGACGCCTGCATGCACGCCTCAGCTTCGAACAGCGGCAAGTTCAAGTCGCAATGTTAGGCTTGAGCGGCGATGGCAGATCGGCGACATAAGAGCGGGGTTTAGTTTTTAAGTTTATAGAGTCAGAACATTTTTATATTCATTTTTTTGTTCTGTTAAAAATGAGACAATTCTACGAATTTATTGTTTTTTATGACATTTCAGGGTATCATAACTTTGGTCAAATGCTTGCTACACAATGAAGACCCTAAAAATCACATATATTCTTGATCAGCATCAACAGCCAAGTCGATCTGGCCATATCCGACGGAAAAAAAGTTGTGACCAATTTTTTCGAAATTTTATAAGGGGTTATTCGGTAAAATTGTAAAAAAAATCAGCAAAAATTTTTATTTTTTTAAATTCTTCATTTATAATGTAGATCTATTGCCCTTATAAAAACTACTACAGAAAAGCTTTCCAAACGAAAATTAATGCATTTTTGACTTAGTTATTGGTTTTGGAAACATTGATATGTCTATAAAAATCGTCTTATACATAAATATAGATTTAAAGTTCATTTTTAAGATCCGAATCCAAAGTAATGAATTTTTGGATTAGTTATGATCGATTTTAGGAAAACCCAAAATAAGGCCCAACATTTCAGGTATCTAACAAAAAACATACATACATATGTGATTAAGGTACGCATCTTTGTCACGATCTTTTCTATATTTTTAAGTAAATTTGATTTGCTTGGCTTTTTTAACTCCAAGAAGCGCAGCACTGAGCTTGAGCCGGCTACGTCGGCGCCCCATATAAGTTCGAATCGAACTTAGCAGCCCAAGATCGAAGAAGGCAAAAGTGGCGAGCCGGCAAAAAAATTAAGTGGCTGTTGCTGAATTATTGGCAACATGTTGCTTCCACTGGTGAGTACTATTAATAAATCCTATTAAATACATTTAAATCTAATTTCCTACACCCTTCTTAAATATTTAATAATTTAATATTTAGCTTACATGCCAATATTAAATTTTCAAGTCCTCGCCATTTGATTTTGGCACATTTCAAAGAAATATTTCGACAAGTCCTTGGCCAGAATATTAAAATTCCAGCTTCCCCGCTGGCTTTCCACTTTGCACCTTGGTGGATTTTATAGACCATTTTTTTGTGGCTTTGTGTTTTTTTTCTCCATTTTTTTGTTGCCAACGGCAAAGTGAAGCTGTGCCGATGACGTCTGTGTCGATTTTTCCCGAACTCGTTTGCTTACTCACACACTCGGAATTATGTCAGGAATGTTGGTGGGACCCGCCCGGTCCATCCAAACGTCCGAACTTCCAAACGGTGGTTGTTGTGGCCGTCCGAGATTGCCCGAAAGTCGGTTGATTAATTTCGGTATCGAGAGTGTATGCACGCCGAGAAAATTAGCAAGTAATTTTAAGGAAATGCTTTAGCTTTTACTTGGGGAATTTATAATTTGTGTGCTTGCTTGAGTTTAAGCAAGTTTAAATAGTTATTGCAATGAGTAACACATGTTTTTTAAATAAATATATATATTTTCATATATTATATAGTCACTGTTCGTGGTGACTAAGCTGTGTGTGTTTTTCTGCTAATAAATGTAAAACATTTAAGGAGGTTTTTTTATGCTACAAAATTCATTTAGAATTTCTGACATAAAATTCAATAAGTTTTGTAGAAAGCCCTTCCTGAATCCTAGATATTACAGCTTTCTGTCCAACTACTTGGCATAGAACTGTAATTAATTTATATCCATAACAAATAATATAATTTTTTCAAGTGTCCAATGCAGTCTGAGTGTAGCAAAGCAGGCCAAAAGCCGGTAAACATACATATTATGGTACAATTTTTGGTCACTCGGAAGGCGCGTGCCAAAGTCTCTCTGCTTTCAAAGTTCATCATCAGCCGGGGGAGAACTGCATTCCATTGGGTTAATCGGGGCTTATCCCGCTCATTTAACCCCTGGCTGACTCACGTTTCTTGGTGCCACAAGATCAGGTGATTCCGACGCATTAAAAAAAAAACCCCCAATAAGCCATTGACACCAGTTTACGACAATTTCTGCAGAGTTTTACAATCGCTTTTCTGGTTTGCTAAAAGCCGACTCAAGACTTTTTATTTTTATGCGTCGGTCAGCATGTCCACTTACCTTGTCACTTGTACCGATTTTAACGAAAAGAAATAAGCAGGCAACAGCAGAAATATATATTTTTTCTTATTTCGCCACGCGACTTTATCAATTTCCCCGAATTTGCATTCGGCTAATCCGGGGACCGATAATGCAAGGTAGCAAAAGGTCAGTGAAACCGGGCGATTGTAATTTACTTCACGGGTCTTCAAAAAGACAATTAATTTATTCATTAGTAATGAAATACTATTATTTTTTACAGAATAACTTCAGAAAATCGATTGTGGAATAGAAAATAAATGCATACAAAATCTATGAGTCTTTAATTCTATGCATTCCTATAGATTACTGAGCTGCTCTTAAACCTAAACAATTTTTAACTAAAATATCTTCAGAAAACCTCTTGATTTCGATTTCCTTAGCAATATCTTTCAGTTTCCTGAGTATCTGCCATTGACATATGTCAAAACCTGAAATATGAGCGCGGGTCGAGTTGATTGAAAGAGATACGCGTGCTCTATCCTAAAAAAAAAGTTAGAAAAAATGCGGGAAAAATGTCAATCAGAAGTCAAACCGCGACTACTCACTGCAGTAGAAATTTCCGTTCAAAAAGTACAAAAAACAAGGGGAATTGTAAATGAAAGGAATAGAAAACTAACATTATGTCGACTAAAATAATACTTCTGAAATCTGATAAAATTGCATGGCTTTTTCAAATAATAATATTTATTTATATTTATTTTCTTACCGAATTAAAAAGAAAAAAAAATTAATATCAACAAGTATCTAAGATTTATTTTGAAATTCAAGCTCTAAAGGAAATGGTTATTGTAAACACAAGTGTTACATTTTTTTCCCCACATCAACTACAAATATTTTGTTAAGATCTCTAGAGTTTCCCCACAGAGGCTGCCCCATATAACTTTCAGCATTTTGGCCATATAAACAAATAAACACGAATATAAAAGGCAAACATGGCATTTTGATGGACAATTCTCCATCCATATGGCGCAAATACCCGCGCACCCTGCAAAAGTATACACGACGAACAAGTCAAACAGAAGCCCGCCGAGCACTCACAATTCAATTTCAGCATTGAAATCAGATACTCCCGAGGGGGAGGGAGGCGGGTGCGACGCCAGCCAGGTGAGTTAGGTGGTTGGGTGCTTGGGTGAACCCCTTCGGTCGGAGTCAGGCTGTTGTAGATGTTTAGAATTTCGCACAAGGTACAAATCTGTTAACGCTTTGAAACCGCAGACAGCCACCGGAATGTTGGCGCAGCCACAGAGCCGTATCTTCAGTTCCGAGATGCACATGGGCCTGAGATAAGGAATTACTCTGAATAATTAAAAGTTAAGGGTAAAACATGTTGTTTTTTTTTATAAATAGTGGAGAGTTCTTACCTAATAGTTGTGTTTCATTATTTCCTAGAATCGGAAATACCAGTTGTAATTCTTGTTTATATTACGCTAATAATTTAATATTTATATTAGCTCATTTCAATTTGTAATAAAATTAGCTTAGCTCTTATAAATTTCAAACATTCAAACATAATTTCCGTATTGAAACCATATCTCAATTAAACGAATTTCTCAGTACTTAAAACCACTGTTCTTACTGCTTTCCTTCAAATAAAGCAGCTTTATGCCAAGTCCGGAAGGTAAAACTATAAGATTTAATTTTTTTTTGTTCAAGTTTGGCATTGTCTAGCTGATATTATTCCCCTTTTGGATAATAGAAAAAGCCGCGAAAAAGAAAATCTGTGAAAGGGAAATGAGTATTTATTTAATAAATTGCATTTTCTGCACAATTTGCCAATCGGAATCAATTGGCCGGCGTTGGCGTTCCATTTTCCCTTTCAGCCAATTTAAGCCGCTTAGCGGGATGCCGCCTCAGACTTGGAAATTGCATTTGCTTCCCACTTTTTTATTAACAAACTGATGATGGATTTCGGATTCATTTATTTGAAATATATTTTAACATTTAGATTTTGATTTTAATTTCTGATTTGATTTGTACAGTAGAATCAATAATAAAATTGAATTGATTTAAATATTCTCCATATGTATAAGTAATGAACAAAGCGACAATATTTAATAGCATTTAAATATGGAAGAAATAAAAGTTAAATGTCTTGGGATTTAATATTCCCAGTCCCTCGTATTTTGATTAGTGTTAAGGATATTAATTCCCTTACGGCTGCGAGGCCATGCGGATCCTGGCGGTGGCCCTCGACTTTGTGTGTATCTCAGCCGTTCGCAGCGTGATGCCAAAGATGTCCTCGTGGTAGCGACTCTCGTCCTAACAAGAAAACAGATATGTATATATATATATACAAAAAGGGCAACACAAAGTATGTAGATTTGCTGGCATCAAATGTGTTTACATTGTTTTGCAACAAAATCGCTCATACGGCGGGTGTGGCAGCGGGTAGGAAGCACTTCGTCACCATCGGTATTTATGACCCCAGCTTCACTATAAACCGCTAAGGACACTTACCCGCAATGTTAGCAAAAATGTCTCAACTTCCGCCTCGGTTTTCTGCTCCTTGCCGGCAATGCACTTCCTGCCAAGGATAAAAAAGGCGCATAAGTAAAGACAGGAAATGTGCTGGGAAAATGCAGAAAACCTAAGAAAAACAGTTTATTTATTCGACGCTCTAAGATATTTATAGTAATCTCTGGGATGATAAAAAGCTCTTGTTTATGATTTAAAGGATGTTTTGGAGAGTATTAAAAGTAAGTAAGTAAGTAAGTTGGTTTATTTTGGGATAAATAAAAAGTATCCTGAAACACTCCTGGGTCACGTTTTAATTACTATAAATAAATAATCATATAGATCTTAAGCCTTTGCTCTGACCAATGATTAACTGAATATAAGGTAAGGAAAATTATCACCTGTAATTACCAAACAGCTGAGACACAAGACCTGGTCATCTGCTTTATTATCTGCCTTGGTTTCAATTAAACTAAACCGCTTATGATTACGAGTTGCGAGTCGGTCCCCTATTGAAATCCCCCCTCAAGGACCAGGGCCATTATGCAATATCCTGTGTGGGAGACGTCAGCCCGTGTTTCACAATAAGGCACTTAATCAGGAGCTTTGAAAGAATTCCAGCCGGAGGATGGTAGAGGCAGGAAATATATAAAGCCAAACGATGGCAAAATACCTGACCGCCCGGGGGGCATTTGGGAGCCGTAAACTCCCAGCAGGGAAAATCGGTGGAAAAGCAAATGTGAGGAAAAAAGGAGCAGCGCCGCCCCAAACTCACAAAGGCAATCAAACTAAGGGAAAAACTATAAGGAGATGTTAAGAGGCAAACCTTACCTGATGGTCTGGTACACATGCTCGGCCATTGTGACATCGCCGCAGACGTAGATGTGGCCCCGCTCCTGGACAATCAGTTGGTACAACGAATCAAATTCCTGCTCAATCAGGTCCTGCACATATGTCTGCAATGCACAAGCGTTGTCGATGTGGGGTCAGAAAAGCAAATCATTTGTTTAAGCATTACAGAGAAAAGAACATGACATTGAATGGGAAATGGGTCTTGGAAGTTTAGAGTTGTAAAAAGAGTATTAAAAGGGGCTTTTTAAACTTTTATGGATATTGTTAGTAAAGTAAAATAATATAATTAGATAAATTAAGTAAGACATTTGAAACCTATGATTTTTAGATTTCTTTTTCGAATCTCACACAATATATAATTAACAATTCTGAAAATTTGCCTTAATTTTTGCATAAAAAATTCCCCCTCTAACTTTTCTTTCTCTGTACACCGCAAACTTCCTGAGTTGAGCTAGAAACGGAGGAGGCAAAGTTTTCATTTCCGTACACCAAAACTCACCTTTGGAATGGTCGGTTCTCTGGACAGAGCCAAGAAGACTCGATTCAGGATCTGGTCCTTCTCCAGCTGTGCCTTCTCCTCAGCATACAAGTCCACGTCTCGATTGCGGCAGCCAAAGAAGAGCAACATCTTGGGCAGCGGCGCCACGGGGTCCAGTTCGCGCAGCACCTGAAACTCCTGCCAAAAGGAGCGAAAGGGTGCAATGCCCGTGCCGGGTCCAATTAGAATAATGGGACTAGTTCGGTCGCTGGGCAGATGGAAGCCCAGGGCGCTGCGCACGAACATGAAGAGCTCATCATCTGCCCGAAGTCCCGAGAGATAGTTTGAGCAGACGCCAAAGCGTTCGTCCCCGTCTCCGTCCTCGGAGCGATACTTGACGATGGCCACCGTCAAGTGGATCTCGTCACTGACACGGCGCGGCGACGAGGAGATGGAGTAGAAGCGCGGCTGCAGAGGTGTCAGGTGCGCCAGCAGCAGGGGCGCCGGTGGGCGACACGAGGGGAACTCCTCCAGCACGTCCAACAGGTGCGGTAGTCGCCAGTGACGCCAGTCCTCATAGGCCGATGAGTCGTTCACCAGCAGCTCCAGTCGCTCCTTGTCCGCTGCATCCTCGCAGAAGCCCGCCAGCAGGGTGAGCAGCTGTCTCGATGGCGGCGTGGTCAGGTCGAAGAACCGCACCAGCAAGTTCCTCAGGCTGTCCGGCGGAATCTTGTCGTGCGGCTCCCAGCACTTGAAGATGCCATTCGAGGTCTGCTTCTCTTTTAAGAGCTGTAGCTGTAGCACCTCGTCTGCATTATCCACACCGGCCAAGCGATCGATGAGACCGTCCACCAGCTGGTTTCGATTGGCCGGAAAGATGCCCACATGGTCGCCGGGCTCGTAGTCCAGCCCCGGCGCACAGATCTCCAGCAGCATCGTGGTCTTGGCACCCTCGCTCAGCCGGGTCAGGTTATGGGGCTGTGCCTTGATCTTGCAACAGTGCACCTTCTTGTTGTGGTACTTGGACAGGCTGCTGTCCAGCGAGCCCTTGCTCGGTGCCGGCACCAGCCTCACCGTGTTCACTGTCAGGGATTCGTTCTGCAGGGCCAGCGAGGCGTCCGTGAGACTCTCCTCTGGATCTAGGCAGAAGGTTTCGCAAGCGAGCTGAAAAGGGTATATGGGAATAATAAAAACAAGGAATAATAATACTAATAAAAATAATAAATAGGCATGGTACTTATATCACATACGCTGCGTATACGCAATGTTGACTGTAGTCCAAGTCCGTTGCGTATACGCAGTGTTGACTCTTCTGCATACATCATCCTAGAAACATTTCATACACAGATTCCCCACTACGCCTGTCACTCTACTGTCCACTCACCTTAAACACCTCAGGCGCCCATTTCCGGAAGGACTGCTCCTGGCCGCACATCTCATCTCCGTAGGCCACCTTCAGCAGCCTCTCGCCGCCCAGCTCGCCCAGAATGTTGTCCACATACTGGCCAAAGGCGCAGAAATTGGGATAGGCCGAGGAGCCGAGGGCAAAGACAGCGAAGCGGACATTGGACAGCGGACCGAAGGTCTCCTCGGTGAAGGTGTCCGAGGTGGAGCCCCGCAGCGAGTCCCAGCGGTCGATGCGCTTCACCTGTTGCAGTGGCAGCTTCATGAATTCCTGCCGCGAGCTGGCCTTCATGAAGGACTTGGAGGAGCCAATGCTGAAACAAAAAGCGAACAAAAAACAGTCAGAGATGGCAGATGGAATATTGAATTTAATAACTAAATAACAATAGAAATGTATTTAACTTTATTTTCTTAATTTCAAGCCAATTTTCCATTGAAATTTAATAAATCTTAATCGCCAAAATGTGGGGTCTCTGTTCACGCCTTCAGTGCGGCTCATTCGGGGACAGCCTCAAAGTATGCAGCGCCCCATTCAGATCTATTTTTTTTTTCGAAAACAAGCCCAGAAGAACACTCAAATTAAAATGGGGCTTGTTAGGAGGGACATATGTCTCGGGCACTTGGCTGTGCTGCTGCTCAGTTTCATATTTCACAAAAGACCGGGCCCGGCAACAAGGGGCTTGCAGGGAGCGCTGAAGAAGAAGGCGTGGTCAAGGGCGCCACAGGATCTAAACAATGGACAAAACACGCCAAAGGAGGCAACAATAAAGGAAGAAAAGCAGCGGCTGACAGCAAAGCATTTATTACGCTTGTCATTGGGATGTAGCAGAGAAATGTACAAAAACTGCCAAAATAAAATGAGCACACAAAGTAGGGGCCGGTTCCCGGGGAGGAAAAGACAAGACATGGATGAGGACTGCGATTCGTATCCAGTGTGGGGCAGCAGCAGCAATTCACTAAAAAAAACGTAATCATCCGCTCGTCAGCAGCTCGTCAGTGCGAGGTCCCTCGCAGCGTGCGAGCTGATGCCTCTCCCTCAGCTGTAAAACTGCAGTTTTCCCTCTTGGAAAAACCACCCGCTTGAGTGACGATTCAACAATGAACAGTGGCAGTTTTTAACGAAACCCAAGAACCGACGAAAAATCCGCTTTGGGCCCACAGACCGACCGACGGGCCGAGACAGCAATGCCAACTGCAGCTGGCCATGGCCTTAGTCCGTTCGCCGTTCTGTGGGCCATCTTGATGGCTCCTTTCAGCCAGAGACAGAGAGAGTTCCAGTTCCAGTTCCATCGTGCGTTTAAAACTATTTGAGCTCCTGCTGCTCAGCTTGGCTTTGGGTCAAAGTTTATGGCTTTACCGGGGTCGTCTTCGTCGTAAAAACCTGTTGCCCCGGGCTCAGGACTCAGGACTGAGGACTGACGACTGAGGACTCAGGACCCATCACGAGTGGCTGGCACGGAGCTTACAAGTTGTAAGAGCTTGTTAACAGCCAATGATGGAGCAGACACTGCCAGGGATTATGGCCATGATGAGGCCACTACTACCGGGAGTGGAATATTAAATTATGTCATTACTCCTTAGGCAGCTGCATTATATTCAGATGTTCGTGAATTTAAACCTCTGTTCAAATCGATTTTAGCTTCTCAAGCTCATCAAGGGTAGGGTTATTATGATTTAACCTTAACCAACAGCAACCTGATGCAGTAAATTTAGCTTAAAGGGTAATATGCATCGATTACCGAAGATATTGCATTTCAGCAGGAAGCCAAATAAATGGGGGAGGGAAATGCATATGAATATTTAGAAGGAGGTAAGTTCTAAGTAGCAACAAATATTATTTAAAGAGATTTTGAAGCATTAATTTAGCTATTTTTCAATTGCTAAATTGTGTTTTTTTCTAAGCGAATCTAATACTACTACTACTTAATTTAGGGGTGTTAACTTTGGGTTCTGTTTCCCAATGATCTGGACATTTTTTTCTTGTTTTAACTTATTATGGCTCAGCAACCCTGGTTTTTGGGCTAGCCAGTAATTGTTATCGATCTGAAGCACTCTTGCCACTTGTTGTTCGGAATTTGTTGAGAGCAAATTATGCGGTCATACTTTGTTGACAAACGGCAATATTTGAAACACAATATTCGTTAACCCACTGAATATTCGTTTTAGAATAATAATTGTCCGTAGGCCATATCACCTAATGTTCTTAATTAATAAGTTGGCTTTTAGTTTATAACCCATTGTTAGCTTTATATAAATAAATACATTTGTTTTCGCTTACCGATCGGAGCTATCAGCTTTAAATATAGGATATAGGATAATAGTTTTGATTCGGACTCACCCGCTGTAGAGAACACTCAGAGTTATCTTTCGTTGCAACACCGCTGACGTGGCCAAGATCCATTAATGATTAAGTCCTTTTAAGTGCAGAGGCTCTTCACATAGTTATTAACACAATTATTTACACACGATTATTAACACAGATCTGAACCGGTGGAAAGACGCGGGAAAACTGAGGCTGTTGCGGCGAGGCGCCTCTATTTATAAGTGTGGCAGACGGAGTGAGAAAGATTGATCAAAAGAGAGAGAGGGAGAAAGAGAGCGAGATTGAGAAAAAGTTCACGCGGACAGACTGAGGCTGAGTGAGAGAGTGGTAAATGAAGAGAGAAATATGTATAAAGAGAGATAGAGAGAGAGAGCTGGGTACAAATCGAGAGAGAAGGGCGGCACAAGTAAGATATTTATCTCTAGAATTTAGTCTTAAGCTGAGGTCAGTTCAGTCAAAAAAAACTTATTCTCCTTAGAGTTGTCCTTAGTCAATTGAAGGGACATTAGTTCGACACACTTTAATGAAGAAATAATTATAATTTCCCTATATATCTATTTACCTATTTCTCTGAGTCTCTTTCTTTATCTGCTAATTTCTCTGTATCTCACTATCTCTGGCAAACTCTAGATATATACATATCTATTTATCTCTCTCTCTTTCTCTTTTTCTCTCTCAGCCTCAGTCTGTCCGCGTGAATTTTTTCTCAATCTCGCTCTCTTTCTCCCTCTCTCTCTCTCTCTCGATCAATCTTTCTCTCTCCGTCTGCAACACTTATAAATAGAGGCGCCTCGCCGCAACATCCTCAGTTTTCCCGCGGCTTTCCACCGGTTCAGATCTGTGTTAATAATCGTGTGTAAATAATTGTGTTAATAACTGTGTGAAGAGCCTCTTCACTCAAAAGGACTTAATCATTGATGGATCTTGGCCACGTCAGCGGTGTTGCAACGAAAGATAACTCTGAGTGTTCTCTACAG